>JAJEKV010000059.1:5233718-5421180 GCA_021234155.1 Isoetes taiwanensis | reverse complement strand
AGCGTTTGACCGAATATATCTCCTCGACTTCAGATTGGAACAAAGGTTTTGTGTATTCATCCTTATCTCAGATAAAATACCATTATAATGAAAAATCAAAAAATCCTTTTATTGAGACAGTTTTACATTATGTAAATGAAGCAAATCCAGGATTTGACCTCTTGATTCAGTACCTAAATATAACTCTCAACTTTTTAGCGTGATATATATTTTAACTATTTTCCCTGCAAATATGATCAAATGCTTATATACAATATGTAGGTGCTGAACCTAATTTTGGCGCTGCTGGATTTTATATATGAATTTTAAAGTGAGAACTGCATAAATGAACCATTTATGGTCCATCAAGGGACAACTCTAGTGTTATATTGGAGCACCGCCAATGCTAATAGGAACGAACATCGAGGATGTTGGCTGGTAGGGAGTTTTATGTGGCATGATATTAGATAAGCGTGGCTTGTCTTAAATAAGTACGCAGAGGGACTTGTGAGGTGAAGCTTCTTGTCGCTGGTATGGGATGGCCAAAGGGTATGTGGGAACCACCAAATAGCAGCCCTGGTCTCCCGCAATGGCTGCAGCCCGCTATAATCGGGATCCACCCGGGCTGGGGTTCTAGACCTAATGACCGCCTAGATATGGTGGGGGTGTCCCCGCTTAAGTGCTATGTGGTGGGTGACGTTCTATATGTGTTCTTGGTAAATTGCCGGGCTATTGCTTCGTGGTTGGCTACTGGATAACTTTTGCGTGGCTGTTATTAAATATCGCAGCTTTGGTGCACGCCGCTTTGATAGAATGGGCGCAGCGTGACGCGGTGCATTTAGTTATCTTATGTTGTCTACCGTTATCCTCAGATAATGCTGCTTTTGTATATATAGCCTCGTAGAGGCAATATTTTGTTCTCAGAGTACTCATGGTTTTGATGAATACAAATCAAATTTTTGGTACTAAAATTTGGTTCGCAATGTAAAGGGTATCGTAGCCTGCTGCGCTGGACCTTGGAGAAATGGTGATGGAGCATGATCTACTCAGTGCGCGCACAATAATCGTGAAAGTGACAAAGCGTAATTCTGCGGGAGGGGAGGAACCTGATGTACCTACTCGCTTAGCCGCCGCTGCATAAGAAACCCGCGCGTAAGAACCTGGAGACCATGCGCACGGCGGGGTGGGAGTGTGGGACTTGGCTGGTGGGGGCAGCAGAGCCTCAAGGCAAGATAGGACACCTCGTGACCGGCTATGAGAACTCAGAGCTGAGATCCTTTGCCGTACCTGACATGTCAGGGAATTCTCAAGTAGAGAAAGGGAAGTCTCTAGCTTGTGGTGGTGGCCCTATGTACTGTGCTAAAGCGCCGTGGAGCAGCCACCGGCGAGTTCCTCGGCTGAGCAAGCGGAGGCATCCCGCCAGCCTCCGAAAGTACACCTAAGATCCCTAGATTGGATGGGAAGGGCAATCACCGAGGAGGCCATGGTTTGGATTGGCCACAAGCTTGAGACCTTCTTTGAGGCTACTTCAATAAAGGTGATAAGGCGCGGTTATGCGAGATGCGGCTAAAACGTGGACGCTCTATAGTTGGTGGAATGGTCCTACCATGAAAAAGGAGGTGAAATACCCGTCCGATTGTGAAATACTTTTTATTGGGGAGTATGCACCTCAAAGATGATGCCTCGCGGATGCTTTGAGAAGTTCGCGGCAATCGAAGCGCATGTGTTCCCCTCTCGCTTATATCAATAAGGCACGGGTTATATCCACAGGGTTGAGAGACTGTCCGAGGCCTCCTAAGAAGTTGATTTCTTTCTAGGTGGCCTATCCAAAGGTTGTTTTGGCAGCGGGTTGAAGCCCCGAGATTTTGAGAGAGCAAACGGCGTTGGCTCGCCAGCTTAGGGAAGAGGATGAGTCTTTTAAGAAGACGCCCGAAGTTCTCAAAAGAGGAAAAACAGTTTTTTCAAGAAGAAAAATCCTAAAAGTCCGGAGCAGCCTAAGACTAACCGCAGGGGGGAGTCCAAGAAGCGAGTAGGTGGACTTCTAAGTTCGTGGTCCTGTGAAGAGGATATTCTCGGCTATAGGTGGGGGAGCCCGGCAATATTAGTCGCGAATGCTCACCACGTAACAAGAAAGTTTTTCGGAGTAACAAGAAAGCAAACGCGGACCTAAAAGGCTGAAGAAGTATTGAATCTAAGACGGCTTCAAACATTGCCATGGAAGAGATGTGCTGCCGATGCTGATAAGCAAGCAAGGAAGGTCGCTGGGCATGTTTGCTGGACGGGTTGCTAGATTCTTGGGCAGAATCTTTGGGCCAAAACGCTTGTTGTGCTGGCTGGGATTGTGGCTCTTCCTCGGCTACGTTTGTAATACCTTCTAAGTTGGTGGAAGAACCGCGACCTTACCTTGTGTGTAAAGCATCTACAAGTGGCTGTAAGGTAGATGGGCCTTTGTGAATGATTTCCTCGTGGAGGATCTGGGAAGCTATTGGGGTGCCCCTTTGTGTATCTGCTGTCACTGTGAAAAGCTCTGGATTTTGACCCTCTTGATGCTGGCCTATGATGGTGTGGGATAACATGGTTGCGCCGGTTAAGCTTCATCGCAATAGATTGGAAACACTACTCGTGCTTGAAGCATGATGGACGGGAGATCTATCAAAGGGAGTCCTTTGATCTGAGCTTCCAAGATTGTGTCGCCGCTTCGTGCCAAGAACCGTACGTGAAATCTTCCAATCAATGTTTCTTCTATCTATATTATAATGTTATACCGCGGCGTTCAAATCTTGCCCTAGATCTGACCAATGAGAATTTGGTCGATTCAATGGTGAAGATGATATGTGCGTGTCTAGCAAGAATTCATTTAGCCCCAATAATTCATACTTGATCGCCCAAAGGGGTGAAAAGGGAAAGGAAAAAGGGGAACTGAGGAAAATTAGAAAAGGGCAGGAAAGGTGAAAAAGGGCAAAAAAGAAAAGGAAAAAAGATAGAATAGAAAATATAGAAAAGGGAAAATCTGAAAGTAAAAAGGGAAAAGTGGAGAAAGGTGAAAAGGGGGAAAAGAAAAGGAAGCAAAGAGAAAACAAGGGCCAAATAATAGAAAAATATAGAAAAAAGGAAAACGGAAAGTAAAAAAGGGAAAGTCCCATATGGAAGGAAAAAAAGGAAGGGAAGGGGAAGAAGGAAAAGGAAAAGGGTAAAGAAAAAAACGAAAGACAAAAAGGGAAAAAAGCAAAGGGAAAAAAAATATAACTAAAATGGAAAAAAAAAAAAAAGGAAAAGGGAAAAGGAAAGAAGGGAAAATATATAAAAAAAAAAAGGAAGAAGAAAGAAAAAAAAAGGGGGAAAGGTAGAGAAACAAAAGGAAAAAAAAGGTAGGGAAAAAAAAAAAAAGGAAAGGGGAAATGAAAAAGGCAAAAAGGAAAAAGGGGAAGAAAAGGGAGAGGAAACTGGATAAATCTCTTTATAGCCCAGCAACGTGAAAAAAAAGATGAAAAAGGTGCGAAAAGTAAGAGGGAAAGGGTATGAAAAGGGAGGAAAATAGAAGGGAAAAATAGGCAAAAAAAAAAAAAGGGCGGGAAGAGCAAAAGGATGGGAAAAGGGAAGGCGTAGGAAAAAGAAAAGAGAAAGGGAAAGGGGAGAAAGGGAAAAAGGTCATGGAGAAAAGGCAAGAGGGAAAGCATGGAGAAAAAAGGAAAAGGGAAGGGGAAAAAACCATCAGTAAGAGGGAAAACGGAAAAAGGGAAGAGGGACAAGGGGGGTTCACAGTTTTGGGCGTATAAACCATGTGCATGCACGGGGAGGGGGTTTTTTGGACCCATTTTCGTACATATACCTGGCTTCGGTAGGGGTCCTTTTTCCTCGTATTTTTGCATTATCCTAGGTAGTTTTTATTCGAAAGGGGTCAAATTTTGCTTTTCAAGATCCGTATATAGGGGGTTTTTTTGCCACCCCATGCACGCAGATGGCATATCCCCCTTATACATGAGTGAATCCCCCTTGAAGAGGGAAAGCAAAGGAAAGGGAAGGGGAGGAGAAAAAAGAAAACATATATGCAAAAAAATGTAAGAAGAAAAAGAAAAAACAAAAAGGGAAATCGTAGAGAAAATGGAAAAAGTGAAATGCGGGATAGAGCAAAACAGAAAGGAAAAGAGATACGACTTTCCTTATTGTAGCCCAAAATATTTACAGGCTTTCAACTTACCAACAACGCCGGGCACCATTACTTAGTTTATTGATGAATGTTATTCCTCCTCGCTGTTGAGGCCGTCATAAGGAGTGCCGAGCAGTGAGGTCGAGAATTCAAAAGGCCGTAAAAGAGTTGCGGTGATCTCGTTGATTGAATTTCAGACGACGGTTCCCCGAGGAACCGCCAAGGTCTTCCACCTAGTAGAGAGAGATTGAACATGAGATTGATTTAGAGCCCGAATCCAAAACCCGTAAAGTTCAGAGTCCTTTATAGATTGTCCATATTAGAACAAGAGGAGGTAAAGAAGGTGTTTCATGAGCTGTTAGCCAAAGGGTTTGTGAGACCTAGCAAATCCCTTATGGTGCTCCTGCCATTCTAGTCAAGAAGAAGGACCGATCAATGCGGATGTGCATTGATTATCGCGGCCTTGAATAAGATCACTTGGCCAAGAATAGGTACCCCCTTGCCTAGAATTGACGGTAGATCATGGATAGATTAACAGAACTAAATACTTTTCTAAATTGGATTTGGCGCAGTTGGTTATCACCGTGATAAGGGTGAAGGAGTCGGATGTTCATAAGATCGCCTTCGTAACCACCTTTGGTCATTTTGAGTTTTTGGTGATGCCTTTGACTAACGAATGCCCCCGCTACTTTTTCCGTAATGATGAATGAGGTTTTTGCAGATGTCTGATACTTTTGTTGAAGTATTTCCGATGATATCCTAGTTTATAGTGAAACCTTGATGAACATTTGAATCATTTATGCCTCGGCTAACTCTGCTCCGACAAAGATAAGTTGTATGCAAAGATGTCAAAATGTGAATTTTTGAAAGCACAAATGGAATATTTGGGCCACATTGTATCTCAATAAGGTAGCCAGATCCCAAGAAGATCTGAGGTAATTCAGTCCTTTGCATGTGCCAAAAGAATGTGTCTCAAATAAGTGAAGTTTCTTGGGATTGGCCGCTTATTATCACTGATTTGTCCGAAGTTTGCCAAGATTGCAAACCGCTTTGACTATGTTGTTAAAAACTAATGTCCAAGGGCAATGGATGGTGAAGCAAACAGCAGCAATGGATATGCTTAAAGAGGTTGCTAACTCCTGGGCCATATTCGTTGATTCCGCATATGAGTAAACCTTTATGAGGTTTACACACCGGATGCATGTGGTTATGCCATTGGTGCCGCTCATGCGATGGTAGGTGGTGGCGATGAAAGTTGCCAACTCAATGCCAGCCGAAGAACTATTCCACTTATGAGCGGAGTTATTGGCAATGGTTCATCCGCTTCAAAGTCCGAAACATTATCTCCGCAATAAGTGTGAGTTTGTGGTCTACACGGATCATAAGCCTTTGAAATCCCGCAGAAAAGCCAGCCGAGGTAAGTCCAAGGCAAGCTAGATGGTTGGACTTTCTTTCTCAATTTCCCATTTTCATGTTGAACATCTTCCTCGAAAAAGAATCATGTTGCTGATGCTCTTCTAGGGTTCGGAAGTAAATGTGATGGTTCAATGTGAAATTGCTTTGGTGTCACAGATTAAGCAAGCATATGACTTGATGCCCATATTTTGGGTGTATGCAAAGATCTATCCGTTACCCGGATGTTTGGGATATCCGTAATGGACTCGTATCATAAGGACGATTTATGTTCCCGGGCCAGGACACTTTGAGAAAGCAATTATTGAGCCGAATTTCATGATGCACCTTGGCGCCGGGCATGGAGGTGAGTGGAAAACGTGATGAATCGCCAAGAGAATGTTTTATTGGCCTAGCTTGAAAGAGGATGTGCAGGAATATGTAAAAGTCCTGAGACTTGTCACAGTTAAAGCGAAGCCCGACAAGACTCTGGTTATTGCAACCTCCTACCGCGCTGCAGGATGATGGAGGAAATCTCTATGGATTTCATTGTGAAGTTGCCCCCGCATCTGCATCACTATAGCCGATAATTGTCATTGTGGATAGGTTCACCAAGTATGCACGCTATACCTCCGGGAAAGAATGCTAATGGCTTGGCGGTACCAAGGCTTATTTGGCAAAGATGTATTTCCTATTTTTGGATTACCCAAAGCTATTGTTTTATCGCGATGTGAAATTCACTAGGAATTTCTCGGGCTAATTGTTCTCAAGATTGAAATGCACTCTTCAGCTTTTTAGTGGAGATCATCCCAAAATGGATGGGCAACCGAAAGAGTGAATCGATTCCCGAGGATATGCCGAGATCTTATGTGGCCACCTCAAAGAATCCGTGATGGGAGGACTATTTGCAAATTGTGGAGTTTGCTTACAATAATGGGTTCCAACAGAGCATCAAAACTAGCCCGCTTGTGGCTATGTTTGGAAGAAATCCTAGAGGACCTCAGGATCACTTGGTTTTTTTTTTTTTTTTAATTGAAGGCTTATAAGTATATTTATAGAAGTATAATTACAAAACTACTTTTTATAGGAAGTATAACCCATATAGTTTTTGGCTTAAGAAGAAAATCGTGAGAAAAGAGCCCGACAAATACATGCATAAGTTCACAACACCTTATAGGAAACCGGCCCGCAGGTGAGATAATATGAAACTAGAAATGGGATTTAAGGTTCAATTTCTTTTTTTTTACTCTTCTAACCATCATTGAGAGAGTACGTAATATGTAGATGCAGGATTCCGCCATCGCCATGTTAAAACGCCTTTGTTATCTTTTGCTTCACGTGATCATGCCTCTCGCGAGCATCATAGTTTTGATCGCAAACAACAACTACGTATAGTGGCATATCGCGGCTCTTCCTGTTCGGGGCCCAAAAACTTTCACCCATTCATTGTTCGCTTGCTCGCCCATTCTTTTCCATTTGAGCTTACAACAACATGAATATAAATCCCCGGTAACACCAAAACTTAATAAGGATCATTATATGAAGAGTTAACCCCGCAGCATTATCCATCTAATGTCGATTTTGATCTGCTTTATAACGATGTCATCTTTTGAAGATGAATTCATTCCTTCATTTCCATATTCTCCATTAGATGATATAAACCCCTCCAAAATCTGTAGGTTGATCGGGCATAAAGAAATCAGAGAACTTAGGGAAATAAGGTCAAGGCTAATAAATATTCGGGCAAGCTCCAAAACCCATTCTCACCACGCATAAGTCCTAAATAGATGGTCCTCATCTTCCTCAGGAGACAAACATCTAGGACAAACATCCGAGTCCATTATCCATCAGATCCTATATCTTTGCTATTTGTAGTTAGGGCCTTGTGCCACAACCGCCACATGAATGATTTAATCTTGGGAGGGATAGGGCTGACCGTAAAAAATTAAGATTCTTAGAACACCTTTTCCTTCCCAATTTCCCATTTGTTGTGCATGGTCATGGACTGATCCTTCATCGTAAATCTGTATGCATTTTAACTTTGAATTCAGCTTTCCCCTTGTGGTGGTGCTTATTAGCCTCATCCGCCCATGACCCCGAAGTTATCAAGTTATACGCCATGATCCCCGACGCGGGTAGAACTTAAAAGCCTATACATGTCCTCCACTTTGGCTGCTCGCTAAGGGTTGGGACAAAAAACTAGCTAGTCCGTCAAAAGATTCAGCCCACCAAAGAAAGTTGGTCTACAGACATCGCGGGGTTGGTTTATCGTTACCGCCTAAAAGCCCTTCCGGGTCCTAGGATGCCCAAAAGTCATATACGGGCAAAAGGCACTAGGGGCGGGTGACGCTTAGTTCAGCCATGCCCCCTAGAGCGTCCCCCTAGGATCCTAAACTTCCTCAAGGATTTAATCCCGCCTACAAGGTGCATGTATGGCCAAAGTTTTGCCCAACGGATGTGTGGTGAGTTGGTATAGGCCTAGTAATGCCAAATGAATGTGCACTTGGTCGTGGGTTCAAACCCCGCCAGCATGTTTAGCTTTGGGTGTTGGTTACCGGGTTATAATGCCATGATCCCCGACGGTAGAACTTAAAAAGCCTATACATGTCCTCCACTTTGGCCGCTGGCGGGATAAACAAAACTAGCTAGTCCGCCAAAAGACTAGTTCTAGACCAAGAAAAGTTGGTCTATTACCGTGGCTCGCAAATAACCAGCTAATCCAGCCCCAAAGTACATGGAAGCCAATTTTACCGGTGCATACCACACAATTATTGTGGAGCTTATCCCGCCGCCATATGGCGTATTAAAGTGGAGGACACGATAGGCACAAGTTCTACCACGCCGGGATCATGGCCATAACCCCAAGAACCAACCCCCAAAGCTAAAACATACACCGCCGTGGTTTGAACTCCCGACCAAGCGCACATTTATTTTGGCATTACTAGGCCTATACCAACTCACCACACATCCGCTGGGCAAAACGCAGCCATACATGCACACTTTGTAGGTGGATAGAATCCCCCTCGAAGTCGGGAATTTTAGGCAACAACCAGCTAACCAAAGATACCACATGGAAGCCAATTTTACCGGTGCATACCACACAATTATTGTGGAGTTTATCCCCGCCGCCATATGGCGCATTAAAGTGGAGGACACGATAGCACAAGTTCTACCACACGTCAGATCATGGCCGATAACCCCAAGAACCAACTCCCAAAGCTAAACATACACCGCCGTGGTTTGAACTCCCACCAAGTGCACATTTATTTTGGCATTACTAGGCCTATACCAACTCACCACACATCCGCTGGGCAAAAAACTTAGCCATACATGCACACTTTGTAGGTAGATAGAATCCCGCCGTGAAGCTCTGGGGAATTTTAGGCAACAACCAGCTAACCAGCCCCCGGTACATGGAAGCCAATTTTTACCGGTGCATACCACACAATTATTGTGGAGCTTATCCCGCCGCCATATGGCGTATTAAAGTGGAGGACACGTGATAGGCACGTTCTACCACGCCGGGATCATGGCCGATAACCCCAAGCCAACTCCCAAAGCTAAACATACATTGCAACTCCACCGCGCACATTTATTTTGGCATTACTAGGCCTATACCAACTCACCACACATCCGCTGGGCAAAACTTTAGCCATACATGCACACTTTGTAGGCAGATAGAACCCTCACCGTGAAGCTCGGGAATTTTTAGGCAACAACCAGCTAACCAGCCCCCAAGGTACATGGAAGCCAATTTTTACCGTGCATACTCACACAATTATTGTGGAGCTTATCCTGGCGCTTTACATATGGCGTATTAAAGTGGAGGACACGATAGGCAGGCAAGTTCTACCACGTCGGGGATCATGGGTCAGATAACCCCTCAGAATAAACTCCCAAAGCAAACATACACCGCCGTATTTGAACTCCTGACCAAGCGCACATTTATTTTGGCATTACTAGGCCTATACCAACTCACCACACATCCGCTGGGCAAAACTTTAGCCATACATGCACACTTTGTAGGCGGATAGAATCCCCGTGAAGTCGGGAATTTTAGGCAACAAACCGCTAACCAGCCCTAGTGTACATGGAAGCCAATTTTTACTGGTGCATACCACACAATTATTGTGGAGCTTATCCCGCCATATGGCGTATTAAAGTGGAGGACACGATATAGGCACAAGTTCTACCACGCCGGATCATGGTCGAGTAACCCCAAAAACCAACTCCCCTTAAAGCTAACATACACCGCCGTGGTTTGAACTCCCACCAAGCGCACATTTATTTTGGCATTACTAGGCCTATACCAACTCACCACACACTCCGGGGGCAAAACTTTAGCCATACATGCACACTTTGTAGGCAGATAGAATCCCTCAGAAGTCGGGAATTTTAGGCAACAACCGAAACCAGCCCCAAAGTACATGGAAGCCAATTTTTACCGGGTGCATACTCACACAATTATTGTGGAGTTTATCCGCCATAGTAATGCCAAAGTGGAGGACACGATAGCATGTGCACCATATGGTCGTTCAAACCCCGCCCAATCCCCAAAGCAACATACACCGCCGTGTTTGAACTCCCCACCAAGCAATGGCAGGCCTATACCAACTCACCACACATCCATGGCAAAACTTTAGCCATACATGCACACTTTGTAGTCCTCCCTTCGGGGAATTTTAGGAAAAACCAGCTAACCAGCCCCAAAGTACATGGAAGCCAATTTTACCGGTGCATACCACACAATTATTTGGAGTTTATCCGCTGTTGGCCATATGGCTGGATTTGGAGGACAATATAAGATTACCCTTGGGGATCATGGCCGAGCAACCCCGCAAAAACTCCCAAAAGCTAAACATACACCGCCGTGGTTTGAACTCCCCTACCAAGTGCATATGATCTCAAATATTACACCATAGCTATCTTCCGTAGGGGCCCCAGAGTTGCCCCCTAGGATCCGGTAAACTTCCTCAAGGCTGGGATTTAATCCTCGCCACAAAGTGTGCATGTATGGCCAAAGTTTTGCCCAACCGGATGTGGTGAGTTGGTATAGGCCTAGTAATGCCAAATGAATGTGCACTTGGTCGTGGGTTCAAACCGCCGCTGTATGTTTAGCTTTGGGTGTTGGTTACCGGGGGTTATAATGCCATGATCCCCGACGCAGGTAGAACTTAAAAGCCTATACATGTCCTCCACTTTGGTCGCCGCTATGGGACAAAAACTAGCTAGTCCGCCAAAAGACTAGTCTAGACCAAGAAAAGTTGGTCTACGACATCGGGCTGGTTTTAATCGTTACCGCCTAAAAGCCCTCTGGTCCTAGGATGCCCAAAAGTCATAATGCGGGCGTGCAAGACTAGGTCGGGTGACGCTTAGGGTTCACCGATGCCCCTAGAGTTGCCCCTAGGATCCTAAAACTTCCTCAAGGCGGATTTAATCCCCGCCACAAAGTGTGCATGTATGGCCAAAGTTTTGCCCAACGATGTGGGTGAGTTGGTATAGGCCTAGTAATGCCAAAATGAATGTGCACTTGGTCGTGGGTTCAAACCCCGCCGCTGTATGTTTAGCTTTGGGTGTTGGTTAAGGGTTATACGCCATGATCCCCGACGTGGTAGAACTTAAAAGCCTATACATGTCCTCCACTTTGGCTGCCAAGGCGTTGGGACAAAACTAGCTAGTCCTCCAAAAAAGATTAGTCTAGACCAAGAAAAGTTGGTCTACGACATCGCGGGTCGGGTTTAATCGTTACCGCCTAAAAAAGCCCTCCGTCCTAGGGGATGCCCAAAAGTCATAATGCGGGCAGCGGCACTAGGCCGGGTGACGCTTAGGGTTCGCCGATGCCCCTAGAGTTGCCCCTAGGATCCGGAAAACTTCCTCAAGGCTGGATTTAATCCCCGCCAGTGTGCATGTATGGCCAAAGTTTTGCCCAACTTGATGTGTGGTGAGTTAGTATAGGCCTAGTAATGCCAAAATGAATGTGCACTTGGTCGTGGGGTTCAAACCCCGCCGCGTATGTTTAGCTTTGTTGGTTACCGGGTTATACCGCCATGATCCCCCACGCGGGTAGAACTTAAAAGCCTATACATGTCCTCCACTTTGGCTGCTGGCAAACTGGGACAAAAACTAGCTAGTCCGTCAAAAGACTAGTCTAGACCAAAGAAAAGTTGGTCTACAGACATTACCGGTAACAACAACCAGCCTAACCAGCCCCCAAAGGTACATGGGAGCCAATTTTACATCGGTGCATACTCACACAATTATTGTGGAGTTTTTTCCCCGCCGCCATTATCCGCAAAAAGTGAGGATTACGGCAAACAAGTTCTACCACGCCTTTGATCAATGGCCGATAAATTCAAGAATCCAACTCCTAAAGCTAAACATACACTTGGTCGTGGTTTGAACTCCCTCGACCAATGCACATTTATTTTGACATTACTAGGCCTATACCAACTCACCACATCCGTTGGGCAAAACTTTAGCCATACATGCACACTTTGGTAGGCAGATAGAATCCCTAGCTAGTGAAGCTTCGGGAATTTTCTAGACCAAGAAATTTAGCTTACCGCGGGTTGGCTTTACGGTTACATGGAAGCCAATTTTATCCTAGGTGCATAAAGTCACACAATTGTGGACGTATCCCGCGCCATATGGTGCCCCTATAAAGTGGAGGACACGTGATTTTGCAAGTTCACAAAGGGTGCAGATCGCCAAACCGATCATGGGGTAGATAACCCCATACAACTAAAGATATGGTCGGCTGGCGTGGTTTGAACTCCCCGGCTGCGCGCACATTTATTTTGACATTACCAGGCCTTTATACCAACTCACCACACATCCGGGATGGGCAAAACTTTAGCCATACATGCAATACACTTTGTAGGGGGATAGAATCCCTAGAGTGAAGCTCCGGGGAATTTTTAGGCAACAACCAGCTAACCAGCCCCTGTACATGGAAGCCAATTTTTTGCCCACCGGGGTGCATACTCACACAATTATTGTGGAGTTTATCCCCGCCGCCATAGTGGCGTTGGTTATCATTATTGAAAGTGGAGGACACATATAGGCACATGTTCTACCACGCCGGGATCATGGCCGATAACCCCGCGAATCCAACCCTCCCAAAGTTAACATACCCGGGTCGGTTTGAACTCCTAAAAAAGCGCATATGATCTCAAATCATACGTGGCCCATAGCTATCTTTCCGTTCGAGGGCCCCTAGTTGCCCCTTGAAAACTTCCTGGGCGGATTTAATCCTCGGCCACAAAGTGTGCATGTATGGCCAAAGTTTTGCCCAACCGATGTGGTGAGTTGGTATAGGCCTAGTAATGCCAAAATGAATGTGCACTTGGTCGTGGGTTCAAACCCCGCCGCTGTATGTTTAGCTTTTGGGTGTTGGTTACCGGGTTATAATGCCATGATCCCCGACGGTAGAACTTAAAAGCCTATACATGTCCTCCACTTTGGCTGCCGCTGGCGGGGACAAAAAAACCAGCTAGTCCAAAAAGACTAGTCTAGACCAAGAAAAGGGTCTACGACATCGCGGGGCTGGTTTATCGTTACCGCCTAAAAAGCCCCTCGGGTCCTAGGGATGCCCAAAAGTCATAACACGCGGGCGCGGCACTAGGGCCGGTGACGCCAGGGTTCAGCATGCCCCCTAGAGTTGCCCCCTAGATCCGGTAAAACTCCTCTAAGCGGATTTAATCCGCCTACAAAGTGTGCATGTATGGCCAAAGTTTTGCCCAACGGATGTGTGGTGAGTTGGTATAGGCCTAGTAATGCCAAAATGAATGCACTTGGTCGTGGGTTCAAACCCCGCCGCTGTATGTTTAGCTTTGGGTGTTGGTTACCGGGTTATACGGCCATGATCCCCGACGCGGTAGAACTTAAAAGCCTATACATGTCCTCCACTTTGGTCGCTCGCTGGCGGGGGACAAAACTAGCTACCCTGGTCAAAAGACTAGTCTAGACCCGAAAAGTTGGTCTGGCCAGATTATCGCGGGCGGTTTATCGTTACCGCCTAAAAGCCCCTCGGTCCTAGGATGCCCAAAAGTCATAACGCGGCGTGCACTAGGGCCGGTGACGCTTAGGTTCAAACATGCCCCTAGAGTTGCCCCCTAGATCCGGTAAAACTTCCTCAAGGCGGGATTTAATCCCGCCTACAAAGTGTGCATGTATGGCCAAAGTTTTGCCCAACGGATGTGTGGTGAGTTAGTATAGGCCTAGTAATGCCAAAATGAATGTGCACTTGGTCGTGGGTTCAAACCCCGCCGCGGTATGTTTAGCTTTGGGTGTTGGTTACCGGGTTATAATCTACCATGATCCCCCGAATGGTAGAACTTAAAAGCCTATACATGTCCTCCACTTTGGCGCCGCTGGCAAGTGGGGACAAAAACTAGCTAGTCTCACAAAAGACTAGTCTAGACCAGTAAAAGTTGGTCTACGTGACATTACGGGCTGGTTTATCGGTTACCGCCTAAAAGCCCTCCTGGTCCTAGGGATGCCCAAAAGTCATACGTGGCAGCGGCACTAGGCTGGTGACGCTTAGGTTCAGCCATGCCCCTAGAGTTGCCCCTAGAATCCGGAAACTTCCTCAAGGCGATTTAATCCCGCCAGTACAAGTGTGCATGTATGGCCAAAGTTTTGCCCAACGGATGTGGTGAGTTGGTATAGGCCTAGTAATGCCAAAATGAATGTGCACTTGGTCGTGGGTTCAAACCCCGCCGCCAGTGTATGTTTAGCTTAAAAGTTGGTTATCGGGTTATACGGCCATGATCCCCGACGCGGGTAGAACTTAAAAGCCTATACATGTCCTCCACTTTGGCTGCTCGCTGGCGCTGGGGGACAAAAACTAGCTAGTCCGTCAAAAGACTCAGTCTAGACCAAGAAAAGTTGGTCTACGACATCGCGGGTTGGTTTATCGTTACTATCTAAAAAAGCCCCTCGGGTCCTAGGATGCCCAAAAAGTCATAATGCGGGCAGCGGCACTAGGTCGGTGACGCTTAGGTTCAACCGATGCCCCTAGAGTTGCCCCTAGGATCCTAAAAAATTCCCTCAAGGCTGGATTTAATCCTCGCCACAAAGTGGTATGTATGGCCAAAGTTTTGCCCAACTGATGTGGTGGTGAGTTGGTATAGGCCTAGTAATGCCAAATGAATGCACTTGGTCGGGGTTCAAACCCCGCCAGCTGTATGTTTAGCTTTGGGTGTTGGTTATCAAGTTATAATGCCATGATCCCCGACGCGGTAGAACTTAAAAGCCTATACATGTCCTCCACTTTGGTCGCCGCTGGCGGGGACAAAAACTAGCTAGTCCGGCAAAAGACTAGTCTAGACCAAAAAAGTTGGTCTACGCATTACATCGCGGGCTGGTTTATCGTTACTATCTAAAAGCCCCTCCTCGTCCTAGGATGCCCAAAAGTCATAATGCGGGCGTGCATCACTAGGGCCGTGACGCTTAGGTTCGGGCCGATGCCCCTAGAGTTGCCCCTAGGATCCGGAAAACTTCCTCAAGGCGATTTAATCCCGCGCTACAAAGTGTGCAGGTATGTATGGCCAAAGTTTTGCCCAACGGATGTGTGGTGAGTTGGTATAGGCCTAGTAATGCCAAAATGAATGTGCACTTGGTCGTGGGTTCAAACCCCGCGCCGCTGTATGTTTAGCTTTGGGTGTTGGTTACCGGGTTATAATTACCATGATCCCCACGCGGTAGAACTTAAAAGCCTATACATGTCCTCCACTTTGGTCGCTAAGTGGGACAAAACTAGCTAGTCTCAATAAAAAGACTAGTCTAGACCAAAGAAAGTTGGTCTACGACATCTTAGGGCTGGTTTACGTTACCGCCTAAAAAGCCCCCTCGGGTCCTAGGATGCCCAAAAGTCATAATGCAGGTATGATACTAGGCCTATACCAACTCACCACACATCCGTTGGGCAAAAACTTTGGCCATACATGCACACTTTGTAGGCACTGGTGATTAAATCCCACCGCTGGAAGTTTTGGGTGTTGGTTCCTAGGGGCAACTCTAGGGGTATCGGCCAACCTAGCTGCCAACTTTAAAGTCATAGTGTCCTCCACGTATGACTTTTTGGGCATCCTAGACCAGAGGGCTTTTAGACAAGAATCATATTACCGCCCATAGCCCATTACCGACATCGTTTATTCGGTTATCATGACTAAAAAGGCCGTGAGCGTATATTGTTGTACAAAGATTTCAGTCTTTCTCCCCGACATAGCACCGAGTCCCCAGAGGGGGATAATTCCTTGATCATTGAGCATGTCTCTAATCATACATATGCCTTTGATATTCAAATCCCTGCCCGCTCGTGAAATGGCAAGCAAGACATAAAGAAGAATTGTTAGTTAGAAGAGCAGATTCCAAAATATAGATTGATTCATGACGTGCCCCTTCTTTCCACATATATATATATCCCTTTACCCCGATTCCGTGCTTTGATCCATTTCTTAAGCAGCTCCGGGGTGGAATTGGGAACCTAAAAGGGAAATAGATAGAATGGGGTAGATTAATCCTTAGGTTCCTCCACCCATAAGAGGTGCATTTATCCGCATAATGCCCGATTATAGTAGAAACCGGGTGGTTAATTTGGTTGTAGGTCGCCTTGTAAAATATTTAGCCGCAAGTGCTATGCCCGCTTTTCTATATTGATCAATACCTAGCCCCCATTTTTTCTTGGTGTTGCAAAGATTCCTTCATGGCCACAAGGATCCAACATCTCTTGTTTTTGGCCGTAGGAGAGAAAACTGCCTATAATACTTTGAAGCTTAGAGGAGACTTTTTTGGTGCTAAGATAATGAGGACCTGTAAACATGAGATGAGGAGATCACAAAGTTGGCTATAATTGCTCGCCTCGCTTGGAAATATACTTAGAATTAAGACTATCCACTTTCCTCTCCAAACTTCTCAACTATATCATTCCCCTCCGAGGGGACTACCCTTCATGACCATAGGAATACACAAGATTTTAGATGAATTGGTAGGTAGAATATACTTACGTACCCATAAGAGCAAAACGGAACTTGTTCCCTTTTTTACCCGATCCTTGGCTACAAGCAATTTTCTGACTTCATAGGGTTTATCTTGCACTTGGTCGGCTTCCCCAAACTCCTCGTGATTGCTTGAGTGTTGATTAGAGATCATTATCCATGATACCCCGGAACGGTCGCTTACAAAATGCCCATTCGAATCCTGATCCAATTGCCGCCGCAAGTGTGGGTTAGCCCTTGAATCAAAGTTAGTTGTCTTGGCCTCCTCCAACTTACTATAGAGGCTTTCCATGATGATAAGAAAAAGAAAGGGGGCCAGAGGGCACCCTTGCTTTACCCCCCTTTCAAGGGGAAAGAATGGGCCACACTTCCCATTAATCAAAACCGAGGACCTGGAATTAGACAGAATAGCTTTGAAGAGAAGGATTACCTCGTTTGAGAAGCCTAAGGCATAGCAACATTTAAAAAGAAAATTCCAAAATTACCGAGTCAATGCCTTGGTGGATATCCAATTTGATGAGGGCAACATCCCGTTAGATTCTTTTGTGACGCCCCCCACTGTGATACCTATTGCCCCATCATCGATACAAACAGGAGTTCATCCCCCATACCAGCTCCATGCCGATACAGGGCCCTCCACATGACACTGCAACCATGACGGGTTCCAGTGGGAAGAGTGAAGGGGTCATTTTACCCCGTCTCCCTCAGGGCCTACCTAGATGCGGAAGCGTAAACATACATGTCAGTATATAACATAAATACATATCCACCTCGAAGGGGTGGCTCATCACATCCGTGAGATAAACAAGGTGAGCACAATACATACGGGGAGTCCTACCCAAGGCTCCTGACTCAAGGGGATGACCACTTTGGTCTCCAGAGTTCGCGCATGAATTCATGGCAATGGATTTGGTGGCATATGAACATGGCTTAGGGTTGTCCACTCCATCCGCCCCCCTCCTTAATACTTTGCGAGTAGGGTGAAAAGTGTTGGGACCCCGTAGCCCCGGTAATGCATAGCCAAAAGGGCTATTCCCCTTAGGTTCATCCTCCCGGGGGGGGGGCGGTTATCCCTCCCCTCGTGAGATCTACATGCTAGACTCAGGGTGACTAGAGGGCCACCGCCCTTATTCGAATCGAACCCATGGAAAGTGAACACCACTTCACGGGTGTCGCCCATGCCTTGCCCACACGCAAGTGGCAAAGCCATCGCACCTAATCACAATGATCCCCATCGGTAGGCTTTACACACCGGGGGATCGCTCAAGAGTCGACATGAACCTCTTCTAGCCAGTTGGCCCCTTCACCCACAACTGTGTGTGGTTCTTGTACACAGTGCAATCTATAGTGTGTGCTAGAGAGGCTACTCTAGGAGCATCTACTACCAAGCTTTAGGTCTCTACCCCCCTTCCCAATACAAGGAGAGTTCATAGAGATACATCATCCATATACATCATGCCAAGTAACTAAAGAACTATATCTAATCTACATCATAGAGTTAGGTTCTTTAGTTAGAGGTCGGCATCTAGAGATCTAGAAGGTCGCTATGGGCAATTTAATAGTCTAAACCTACCGATTCTATGACCAAATAGGGTTTAGACTATCTAATTGGCCAAATACCTGATCCTTGAGTTCCTCCTCATGACCCGAGCTCGACCATCTTGTCAAACGCTTTTGAATCAAGGGAAACTAACGTTGCAATCCTTTCTCGTGCAGAAGTTCTGAGGCGGTTTTGGCTGTTGAGGCAGCCAAAATGGGTAGTTCTAAAACCCTAGAATCGAAATTGGGCAAGTTAGGGTTTCCTACCCTATATGAAACAAGGGGTTGGCTAGGGTTTCCAATTATCCCCTTGGCATGTGGGATAATTGGAAATGGGCCCACTTTTAAAAGGGCTAGGACTAGCCAAATGTGTCCACATGGAAATGTGTGCACATTAATGAATGCCTACATTGGAGAATGTGCACATTAATTGCACCTATGGGTGTGGCCCACTTGGCATGAAGTGGCCATATGGGAAAATGTGCATCTAAATGAATGTGCACATTGTTTAATGTGCACCTTTGTGAAATCCACACTCCTTTGCACGTTGCCCCCTAGGGCTATTAGCCTAGTTAGCACGCCCCGTACCAGTCGGTCGATGTGGCGTGTAATGCAAGTGGATTGGCCATAGGGATATACGCCCCGGGGCGTATCTTTTGTCCGAACGCCACATCTTTAACCAATGAAGACCCAATATAGGGTGACTACATTATCCAAAATAAATCTATCCTTTAGGTATGTTGCTTGGGAGGAGGTACTAATTATCCTTTCCGGGATTATCTTGATCTCCCCGCCATTGTACCTAATATTAGCTTGTAAATCACATTTGACAAAGAGATAGGCTCAGAGTCCCGGAAAAAGGTGGCGGTACATCTATTTTAGGAATGAGGGTGATAAGACTAGTGTTTATTCTTGCATCCGGGCATTTAGAGACCACAATTCATTAGCCGTGCATGTAATATCCCCCCAATCAAAGGCCATACCTTGATAAAAAAATTCCACAAGAAGCCCATCGAGGCCCCTCTTTTGCCTTTTCCATTTCCTTTGCAAAAGAGTAGAGTTCTTCATTTGGAGAAAGGTTTCTCAATACTCAAGTTCTCCTCCCAGGTTTACCTTCCTTTGCAAATTAATAAAGCCCTCCATAACCTCGGTGACAATCTTTGTTGGTTCCCATGATACTCTTGAAATGATCCTTGGCTGCAATTTTAATGATTCTCATCAGTGATGTCTTCCTCTCCAGCCCTAATTTCGAAAATGTGGTTTCTTTTCACTCTGCCCTTGGCTTTGGCAAAGAAAAATTTGGTGCTACCTCTTTCATCCTTCTTTAATTTCCCTAACCTTTGCCTTAAGTCTCCAACCCTCTTCAATCCTAATCTCTTCCTTCTCTATTTCTCAAAGCATCTAATTTCTTCCTTGTCATCTTCCTGAGGCATTTATAAGACTCTCTCTTAGGTTCTGAAGATGAAGAGTTTTCTCTAGGTGCACCGCTTTACCCCAGACCTTAAGCCAATTTTTGGTAGCCTTGGCCACCTTAACCCACCAGTACATCCAGCCAGTACTTCCCGAGGGTCTCGGATACTTAGCCAGCCTGATGATCCAGAAGACTAGTATTGAGTTTAAAATATGTCTTCCTTCTTTTAATGGAATCCTTAGTCGTGATCCCGAAAGCTGAGGCGGGAAAGTGGTCGACAGGGGTAGCCCCTCAAGGTTGTTCACCCTATTACTGTGATTCCATAAGTTCTCAGAAAGGTAAAATCTGTCATGTAAACATAGAGTAGGATCACCCTTTTATCCATCCAGCTGTAGGAATCTGCCTTGGTTCTAGCAAGAGTAAGATTATTTCCCTCAATCAGGTTCGACCAAGCCTCTTTTTCCTTCTTACCTAAAGGCCTGTAATTCTTATTTTTCATAAAACTATTAGTAACCATATTAATATCACCACCTAAAATACATTCATCAAACTCTAAATTGTCTAGGCTATTCTTAATCCTGTTCCAAATTTCCACTCTTTCCCCAGGATCATTATATGCATAAATGTTAACCAAAGCTACTCTAATTTTAAATAAAGTACATAAAAGAATCTGCCATCTGCCATTTCTCCCATTGATCATATAAGTGTTGGACAGATTCAAGTAATTGTTCCAAGCAATAGCAATCCTAGCTGAGGAGTCATTGGCTGGAATTGACCATAAACTGAAATTAGGAGGAAGAGTTCTACTGATAATATCTCTATGGTTGAGGTCATGAATCTTATGCTCCTGTATGAACAAAATATCCGGTTTGAGGGAATGGATACATACCTTGAGCCTTTCCCTTTTGATGATGCTATTCAACCCCTGGAGATTCTAGGTAACTAGTAATGGTACCCAGCCTTGCTGGGCATAAATTAGGAACCTTTAATTTCTTTCTTTTTTTATTCTCCCTTTTTTTTTTCCTAACCCCCTTCTCCCTCCCTTTGCCCTTCCCCTTTTTTTCTTTCTCTTTTTCTTATCAGCTTTTTCCCTTCCTTTTTATCTTTCCTCGCTCTTCCCATTTTTCCACTACTCTTTTTCCCTTTCCTTTTCCCCTTACTCTTCCTTTTCCTTTTCCTTTTCTCTTTCCCGTTTCTCATGCATTTTTTTCGTTCTCTTTTGCTTACCTTTTCATGTGCCCTTTTCTTCCTTTCCCCACCCTCTTCCTCTTGATCACGTGCCTTTTTCCCCATCTCTTTTCCCATTTCTCTCTCCCCTTTTCCTCATGTTCTTTTTGCTTTCCCTTCTCCTTTTTCCGCTTCCCTTTTCCTTTCAACTTTCCATTCCCTTTGCATACTTTCCCCACCCTTTTGCTTTGCGCTGTTCCCTTCTTCCCTTTCCTTTCTCTTTCCCCTTCCTTTACATTTTCCCTTTCCCTTTTCATATGCCTCTTTCCATTCCCTTTTCTCAACTTTTTTTATGTACCCTTTTTCCTTCTTTCCCCATCCTCTTCCCCCTTTTCCCCTTTCCATTTTCTCCTTTCTTGTTTCTTTTTTCTTTTCCCTTTCCCATACTCTTTTTCCCTTTCTTTTTTCTATTTCCTCACCCTTTCCCTCTTCCCTTTTTTCTCGTGCCCTTTTCTCCTTCCTCTTTTCCTCTTTTCCTATTCCTTGCTCCCTACCGTTTGTCTATTCTACTTCCCCCCCACCCTTTTCCTCCTTTTTCCATCCTTTCCCTCTTCCCTTTTCTCGATGCTCTTTTTGCTTCCGTTTTTCTCTTTCTTCACCCTTTCTCTCTTCCCTTTTTTTCACGCCCTTTCCTTTTTTCGCTTTTTCTCGTTCCCTTTTCCCAAGTTCTCTTTTGCCCCCCATGGACTTTGCAACCTTTTCTTATTTTCCCTTACCTTTTTCTCCTTTTCTCACCCTTACCTCTTACCCTTCTCGCGGTGCCCTTTTTCCTTTCCCTTTTCCCGTCGCCTATTCTATTCATTTTTCTATTTCCTTTTATCTTTCTCTTTTTCCTTTTCTCCTTCTCTTTTCTTTTTCCTCTTACCTTTCTTTTATTCCTTTTCCCTTTTCCCTTTTTCCTTTTCCCTTTCATCGTTTTTCCTTTTCCCTTTTCCCTTTTCCCTTTCATCGTTTTTCCTTTTCCCTTCCCCCTTTCCTTTTCCCTTTTCCCTTTCATCATTTTTCCTTTTCCCTTCCCCTTTTCCTTTTCCCTTTTCCCTTTCATCGTCTTTCCTTTTCCTTTTCCCTTCCCCTTTTCCTTTTTCCTTTTCCCATTTCCCTTTCATCATTTTTCCTTTTCCCTTCCTTTTTCCTTTTTTTCCTTTTTCCTTTTCCCTTTTCCCTTTTCCCTTTCATCGTTTTTCCTTTTCCTTTTCCCTTCCCTTTTTCCTCTGCCCTTTTCCCTTTCATCGTTTTTCCTTTTCCTTTTTCATTTTCCCTTTTCCCTTTTCCCTTTCATCGTTTTTCCTTTTCCCTTCCCTTTTCCTTTTCCCTTTTCCCTTTTCCCTTTCATCGTTTTTCCTTTTCCTTTTCCCTTTCCCTTTCCCTTTCCCTTTCCCTTTCCCTTTTCCTTTTCCCTTTTCCCTTTCATATTGAAGCCATAGTCAAGATGAAATTTTAGTTGAAGACACGCACACATCATCTCCACCATTGGTCAATCAAATCCTCGACCGTCCGATTTAGGGCTCCATTGAAGACACACGCTATAATTTTATAATATAAGATACAGCTTATGTCCCTCTCCATTAGATTTTTGTACCTACCTCTACCTCTCGGGCTTGCATGGATTGTTTCACTTGGCTTGCACCTACGGGGTCCCATATAAAACTTTTTCTTACCCCTGCCCCTTCTTTTGTCAACCAACTTCCAGCAATTGTCCTCTAGATCCGTGACTTCTTCAAGTGTATGCTGAACCTCTTCCTCATCCTTATTACAAAAGCAGGGACTAGGGTCTTCTTCTTGCAAGGTGAACACTGGTTCCTGTATCAATCTTCAATCGGCAAATTAGCATTTTTAAACAAAAAGACCATATTGTTATTGAGCTCGATCTTAGGAAGCTCCTGATTGTACCCATGGTCCTTAATTCTGGAGAGAGTAAATTGATTCATATTATGGTTCTGATCAATAATCTTAGGCTCAGATTCCTGCTTTAGGGCCTGTCCTCACTAATTCTAGCTTTAGGGACCCAGATTGCTTGGTATTCTTGTGAAGATTGTTCTCCTTAGTCAGAGTAGTTAGGACCGCCATTTAGAATAAGATATCATGATATCCAAATACTAATTCTCCTTGACTCTTGTTTTTTATACTCTTGCTCCAAATGAAAGTTAATTCTTTTTGACACAACCCGGGTCGATAGTTGGTTTGAGGGATATTGATCTCAATCACATCCCCCAGGGGTTCGAAGAGAGCCAGCAGATGAGATTTGGTCCAAAAAATAGGGGGCAGATTAGAGAAGGAAATCCAAGTGGTCGTCTTGATATCCTTATCCATTCCCGGGATGAAATCGGAATTCCATCTCATCAAATAGAAGGGGGCATTGGCTATCATATCTAGCTTCCTTCTAAGAATATAGCCAACACACACCTCATCCCTGCAAACAATTTGGAAGGTTTTATTGTCAAGCTTAAGGATCGAGAGGATAGGGATATGTTGAGATTTAGTAATCCATGTCTTCACTTCCTCCTGAGAAGGGCACTTCCGTGGGAAATGGACTAAAATAGCTTTCTTGGAGAATATGTAAGCAGCAGAATTGTCTGGTACGCCAAATAAATCAATGAAACCCTTACCGGAATCCTGACTGACAGTGTTAGTTGAAACAGAAGGAACATCTTTCATTAAAATATTTTTATAGGAAGGGGAAGAATCCAAACCTTTAACCTTGTCATTCTTGCCCACAACTGGGATAGTGTTTGTGATCTTGTTTTCTCCCACCTTCGTTTTAGTGATGTTCAGAGCTGCTAATTTGACCTCCTCACAATTTTCACAGTCACAGGAGCTCACCTCCGCCGGGTTAAAGAACCCATTGGAGTCCTTGATCTTACAGGCTTTGGCCAATTTTTTTCTTCTGAGCTGGTAGACCTCCAGGGATGTTGAAACTCCTTCAAGGGGCTGATCCAAGGTAAGCCCTTGTCTGAAAGTTTTCCTGTGCCTCTCTATAACATTATCTTCCGCCTCCTCCCATCTCTTGATTAGCCTGATGCTTGCATTAGAACTTTCCCTCAGTCCATCCCATTTGATTATCAGGTTTTTCACTTTAGCCAGCATTTCGTCCATGAAGGATCTAAAGATGCTATTTTTCAAACTGCAACAATCCGTTTCAGTGTGGCCCTGTTTCACAGTGATAAGCTATACAGAGTATTGTCCATTTCCTGAACATAACCAAAGGTATTCTAGACCCAATCTCTGTCATTGGCACCAGGTGGTGGCATAAAAGAGCCAACAGCTGTGGTTCTAGCCACCAGGATCTCAGCCCAAGCACAGCCTGATGAACACCTGGATCTCAGGTTTTATGGTGAACATCCCCGGAAAGCACCTGAAGTTCCTAAGACCCATAAAGATGCAAGGTGCCGAGCCGAAGAATCGCTAACAAGCCCCGAGGGACAGTTCAAATACAAATTGGCAAGGTATGGAAGGGGAATACTTGGTTCACAAGCGTTTGGTCCTGCTACAACAAAGATAACTTGTCGATAAGCTCTGCCCTCCAGGTAACTTTGTTCTGGACTTTTTTTCTGGTGGGGCTTTTACTAGGGCATCATTGCAGTTAAAAAGGAGTAGTGTGGCCTATATGATGGAAAAAAGATCCAATGTATGCTAGGGATTCTTGGAAGAATTGACAACGCCATTAATCCCTTTGCTTGATCCAAAGAGCCATGGCCTCGTAAGGTTTTGGCACCGGACCGACCTACCCGTGAGAGTCATCACATGGTGGTGGAGGAGAGGGGTCACAGCGCGCTGGTGCGTGAGATGCCACAGATCCGGGAACAAGTTGGACAAGACACGGATTCGCAGATTGACCGGGCGTAAGATTAACCCTGATGATATTGATAAAGCGGATGATAAGATTTTTGGTGAAGAATATTGAAAAATGATTTGCATATCATACTTGTATATAAGATTTACCTGTGGTATTGATGGTTACTATACTGATTAATCTTTTGAATAATCGATGACACATAATGATCTTAATGTTTTTGCCCCTTTTGTATATCTTATTTGTAAAAGCAAATAGCAAAGCGCCATTTGCAATATGAATATATTGTAACAAACCGCTGTGCTGCTTATTTGTTTGCTTTTTCCCCGTGTATTGTCCTTATGATTCACTTCAAATGCAAATGACTTTATTGCTTTTATTCCACAATTTTATTCAAATGGCGCAACCAAGGTTGTTTTACCACCGATTTCCCCATTTCGTCAAATAGCACGGTTTTCAGGCTAATCCTTGTGCATTTTAAGTAAATAGCTTTGATTTGATTGTTTGAATGTGTGAAAAACAACAACTAACAATTTCATTTCGAAATTTAAAATGGAATCACTTAAATTTCCAACTTTAATGAAACTCTGCTTCAAAAGAAAGTGGAGGTGAAAGTGATATATGTTGTTATAATCTGAGGTGTTGAAGATTTGGTAGCTCAGTTGTGTAGAGCACCTGTTTAATAAGCAGGAGGTCTCAAGTTCGACTCTCAAATGGTAAAGCATATTTAAATGAAGCCAGTACTCTATGGATAGGTCTTGTGATTATAATGTTGATTATTAAATCAAAGTTGGAAGGCTCTCGTGGCCTAATGGATAAGGCATTTGACTTCTAATCAAGAGATTGTGGGTTCGAGTCCCATCGAGAGTGTGCAAAAAGAAAGAGGAGGTGTAAGTGATATACTTTTTTTAAACAGAGGTATTGAAGCTTTTGTAGCTCTGTTGGTTAGAGCACCCGTTTAGTAAGTGGGAGGTCTTGAGTTCGACTCTCAATGAAAGCAAAGTGATAATGGCCTGCAAGGAGTTTCATTTCTAAACGCATCAAATCTCTTTATTGATATGCTAGGAAGAAGTGACTTGTACTTGGTTGTTTTACCCAATAATGCTTCTCTTGATATTTGGCAACATGCATTACGATGTGTTCTTCACTATTAATTTTTTTTCGTTTAAGTGGCATCTATCGTGAATATTTTCTTGCCCATAAGACGTGGCTTTGACTACTAGTAGCAACTTTTGGCTTATATCTCAATTGGTTAGGTAATATTAAAAGGAAGATGCATACTTATAAGGCTTGGTTCTGTGATTATATTGTTGATTATCAAATCAAAATTGCAAGGCTCTCGTGGCCTAATGGATAAGGCATTTGACTTTTAATCAAGAGATTGTGGGTTCGAGTCCCATCGAGAGTGTGCAAAAGAAAGTGGAGGTGAAAGTGATATTGTTGCCCCTTGAAGTGGCAACATGAAGAAGAAATGAAGATATGAAGAAAATTCTAAGTATTGGAGGAGCTATTAAGGAAAGGTATCAGGCTGAAAGAGAATCTAGGCCGTGTGAGTACCCCCTGCCAAATCCTTTAGCCAAAATTAGCCATCCTTGATTTTTCCCAAATTTTTTGAGCCTATCTCCCATTTCTCCTTGAATTTCCCCTATCGCTAGCCAAATATGCTTCTAAAGATGCCTAAAAATCCCAAAATGCCAAAAAATCTATACCTTTGCCAAGTGGCATCCTAGTCATCATCCAAAAGTGCCAAAGATGTCAAAAAGTCAAGTGAAAGTCAAAATAGAAAGTCAAAAGGCACACTTTCCAAAAAATACCCTTGCCACGTCATCAAGAGTCAAAATGCCACCTAGGATGGCCACCTTGCTCACAAAATTGCTTTGTCATCCAACTTTGGTTATATCTTTGCCACTTGGGTCAAAATCATGCCACCTCATCAAAAATATCAAGGGGCATTTAAAATTTCGAAAATCCACTTAGGCAAAAGCCATGTTTGACCTTGCCACATCATCCTTCATTATGCCAAGTCATCATTTCATCATGTCCAGTCACCATTGATTCACCTTTTTTAGCCAAAAAATCAAAGTGCCATTTTCCAAAATTTGACCACCTCACCATGTTGCCCCAATGAAAATATGCCACCTGGCACAAAAAATTTCCAAAAAAGACCTTATATAGACCCTTGAATTCCAATTCTTGGGAATCGTGCCCTTTGAGAAAATGTAAAAAAATTGTCCTATTCTACCACCCCCCCTGACCTAGATTCCTTTTCAGCCAATCACCCCCACGTGGCTCACCTGTGGGGGGTGGAGGTACCGAATCCCACGTGGGCAAGACACGCCAATTTAAGAGTTTATGCGGATCGAGCTATATATACCGGAAATGACTTTTTTTTGATTTAGGCCTCGTGGATATATCCATCAAGAAAATCCGCCAAGATCCATTAGGGTTCTATGATTCTTCGGCTTCCAGCACTTTGAGTGATGCAGCAGCGGCCGGATCATAATCGACCTCTGGAACCAATCGAATCATGAAGAGGATGCCGAATTAATGGAGATCATGCCAAGAACAGAATATTGCCTATTTTTGGGAAAGAAGAGTTCGTGGCCATATGCAGACAAATTGGAGCTCTAACTACCCCGGACACAGGTCTATAAAGATGATCCGGCCGTATTCCACAACAGAGAGGAGATTTTTTATTAGAAACCCGCCCTTGTTCTTGAAAGCCAAGATTTTTGAAGTTCTCGATACAAATTCTATTTCGTGAGTGATCAAATGGATTACCCGACAAAGTATTATGTTCCTAAGATAACTGAGAAAAGTTTTCTTGAGCAATCCATGGTGTTTCCCCTTTCTTCAATCGATTTTTTTTTTCAAAAAAAATTAGGTTTTCCCATTTTTATGTGCCACCCACTTCGCTTAACTTTGCCAAATTTCCCACCAATCTTGATCAACAAATGAGTTGAAATCAATTCAAGTTATCCGATATTATCTAGATTTAGCTAAACAAATAGCTATTCCGCGGCCGAATTTGCTCAAATATTTCATTTGCATTCAAAGGAAGTTTGATCAAGATCCCAAAGTTTTTTTTTCAATCATTTTCACCACTTTGTTACTGTAAAAAACATCCCAGCCATACACCTCGCATTCACATATCACCTTATTTCCCTCACATTTGCACCCCCTTTTCTCATCTTTTTCACACCCCCACCACACCTTTGCCTCTCTCCTCCCCTAAACACGTGATTTTGGCAAGTATCTTTTAGGAAATCCCACAATTTAGAGATTTGTGCATCACGTTTTTGCAAGGATTCTCGTGAAAGGCAACATCTTTTGGAGGTCCCACCGGATTCTCTAAAAAACTCTTGCAAAAACTTGAGAGCCCTCATGGTGAGGCACCCAAGGAAGACCGGTACGTAGATATGGATGGTGATGGAGAGCCTAGCCATGCTGAAGATATGCCTCTGGAGCCTGGGTTGGCAGCAGCAGCAGCGCCAGCAGCAGCAGCACCTCTAGGCAACTATGCTGACCCTATCTTCAGGTTGGAGACGCCTCCTTCACAAAATTTCTTTATGATGAAAAGAAACCCCGGAGGTATTTCTAAACTCATTTGATGATTATTTTAGGAATCATGCTCCTAGAGGTATGACTAAGTTGGAATTGTTCAAGCTTTCTTTATCTGATGATCTTGCTACTAAATGGTTTAACACTCAAAGAAAGATTTATGGTGTTCACACATTTGAAGAGATGAGGAGCAGATTCATTGATAGGTTTGGCGAATCAGTGACTCACGAACTTTGCTTCAAAGAATTCTCTTTCTATTAGAAGTGATGAAAGCATAGAAGCTTATGTTGATAGATTTGGAGATCATGTGATAAAGTGTGAGTCAAAAAGGTGTAGATAATCCTCCTTTGCATTTGATCAACGCTTTCTTGCATGGTTTGAAGTTCGCACCTCCCCGCTTACAAGAAGTTAATGAAACTACATCAACAACAACGCTTTGAGACATTACCAAGGGTATTTTCCAAAGCAATTGAGATCAAGAAGCTAAGGGTCTGCATTTTCTTTTTTTTTTTTTTTTTTTTTTTTTTGGAGGTAAGGTGTGTTTTGTATTCATACTTTAAATTACATAGTGATATTGTATACCATCGGAGGTATACCGGTGGGCATAATGTTAAAATTACACATTCCAAAAGTTTGAATTGTGTTAAGAAAACCGTGACTAACGTCATAGCGACTAGTGTCCGCTACCTATTACATACAATAATTTATCGGATAATCAAACTTTAATGTTCATAAGTTTTTGGATGCTTCCTATTGTGCATCAATCAGATCTTGTATGGTAAGATCCTCAGACTCTTCGGGCCGCCAAGTATGTTTAGGTACGTGTCCAATTTGGCAACCGGATAGTTTGTGAAATCCGGGAGAAGGAGAACATGGGCCTCCCTCATCCTCATCCACTTATGGAATAAGTTCATGAAAAAAGGCCTGAGATTGTTATGTCTCCGTGTTTCGCTCTCTTCAGAATCTTCTTCAATGCTTTTGCATGAGTCATCTCTTGTTTCAAATTGTATGAAGATTTCCTCTTCTTCAATCCCTGAAGATTAGACTCCTCGTCGTCGAGTCCTCACCACCCCCATGCCTCGATCTTTGGCTCCATATCTATTAAGCCTCCTCATTGCATCCGTGCAAATTAACATCATCGAGGTTAGATTAAGCACAAAAAAATCATAGACACCTTTTGAATCTACCAAAGGTCATTCCAGCCTTTATCATAGTTCATCCCCTTTAAGGATCTATGTGCAATTGCCGAGTTCACAAGCTCGGCTAGGAAGATTTGCTTGAGCCAAATAATATTTGATTTTTGTGTTCCATTGTTACTCGCTTTTACAGTGTTTCCATACCGCCCAGCCAGAAAGTGCTCTTGTTGTGCTCAAAACCCCTGTCCCCCTCAGATTCGAAATCTAGGAGTCCACCCTCCAATCTTGCCTTTATTTATCCGATACCCAGTTCTGCATTCATCAATGATCTCACATTGGAAGACATGGTTAGAAGATTCCTCCTCTCCACATCCCATTAGACATCTCCCGAAATAGATGAGTCAAATTTGGCTCTCTTTTGATTAGTCATCGGCCCTTGATGCGGTATAAGCCAGGTAAAGGTCTTCACTTTATTTGCTGTATAGTTCTTCCAACCTTTTTTACATACCTTTCCTAGAACCTTTTGCCTGCAATTCCAGAGAGAGGCTGCTCTAGAGGGTTTGTGTTGGATCAAAGCTTTGTATATTTCCTTCACCAAGTATATTTCCTTGCCTTTAAAGTTCCACTGACTATATCCGTCTACCAGTTCATCAATATTCTTTACTTTGTCCATTACTGCAGAGTATATCTCCTTGTCAAGATTTGAACCTTTAGTCAAATTAGCTATTTCATCCCATGATTTCCAACCTGAATTATCATCATACTGTGTCCCCAATCATTCGATACCGCTTTTATGCCATTGCATGTATTTCTGTGGATGAATACATGCCAAACAGTTAGTGTCACTCTCTGCAATACCTGGATGCCAGAAGAATTTCATCTCTTTAGAATTACAATCAATCACTGGTGGTCTGTAACACAGAGAGGCTAAGTTCCGTGCCTCAAACATTCTCCTCGTGATAGTTGAGGTGTTTGACAGTGGATTAAATTGAAGTATGCAGAGTCCGGTAACCGATGTTTCAGAGTGTGGCGCCTACAGATAGGATTCTTGCACCCAATACCTAATCGCTTTTGAGCTGGGAGGAGAGTTATTATGAATAGCTCTCCACACCATTTTAGTCGCAAGAGATTGTGCCCGAACAAATAGGTCCTTGCACCAAGTCCCCATCCTTCTTTGATTTGGTCAATTCATCCCATGCTACCTTATGTGAGCCCTGCCAAATAAACTTCCTGATAGCCGCCTCTCTATTTTGGCATATGAAGCTTTGTCCCCAATGATGGTGAAGAGAAATAAACATGAGTACTCCCTATAAACATTTGCAATCAGATTCTTCCAAATGGACGGCAAGATGTATATGTCCCAAGTTTTTCTTAATTCTCGGTTACAATTGGCTCCCACAATCCTTTTAGTGTAGAATTCGTGGCCAAAGGGATACCTAATATCACAAGAGCGTAATCCTTATTTAGTACCTTGATTCCCCGCAAAGCATCTTCCCCGAGTCCATAATTATGGCACATTTGCTCTTATTCAAAAAAAACCCCGATATGCTACCAAATTTCTCCATTGTATTTAAGAAATTGGAAAGACTTATTCCATCATCTCTCAAAAAACAAAAGTATCACAAGATAATCGCATGATAGAAAAGATACCTCCTTCCCCGGTAGTTGCGTGCATTGAATATCACCTTTGGACTGCATATGCATCACCAGCTTTTGTAAGAACTTCAGCCACTATCAAGAATAGGTAGGGGGCAAGAGGGCAGCCTTGCCTCACCCCTCTTCTACAAGGGAACTGCTCAGTAGGAGAACCATTGATAATCAGAGATGAAGAGGCAGTCATGTTGAATCCATACACCTTCTGATAGACCTTTTTTGGGAGTCCTATGTGCTCCATGGCTTTCTCCAGAAATTGCCAACTGATTGTGTCATAAGCCCTCCTAAAATCCAACTTAAGAAGCATACATTTCTGCTTGGAAAGCTTGTTCCAATGCATACCTTCAGCAGCTCCAATATAGTTATCCAGAATATTCCTTTGGGGAAGGAAGGCTGACTGGCAAGGGTTTATGGCCTTCATTAGATTCGGCTTCAGTCTATTTGCAAGGATCCTGGCTAGCATCTTATATGTAGTATTGGTGAGTGAGATCGGTCTCCACTCACCAATGTTTGTTGGGCTGCTAACTTTTGGTATGAGGGTAATAAGCCCTGCATTTATTGCTGGATGCAAATATCTTGCTTGCCAAGCTCCCTTAATGAACGTTATGAGGTCATCCTTTACCAGTTCCCAAAAACCTAAATAGAATTCAGGTTGAATCCCATCAGGGCCAGGACTTTTGCCATGCGCCATGGATTGTAGAATTTCTTTGATCTCCCTTTCATCAGGTGTCTTCAGTAAGTCCTCATCATTGATCTCAGGACCCTTGGGAATTTGATTAAAGAAATCCTCCATGTCTTTGGTATCAACTTCATACTTGTTCGAATGCTTTTTGGTATTCTTTATGGAAATAGTCTTGTATCCCCTCTTGAGAGGCTAAAGTGTTCCCCTCCATCTTTTACAAGCACAATACCATTGTTTACTAGTAATCTGTTGCCAAATTCTTTGGGCATAAGTTCAACTTTAAAATGTTTTGGTCAGCAATAAAAAACAAAATGTGCAAGAATAGTCTAACTTTTGTAACTTCTTATTATAACAAAAACTTTTAAAGCTTTAACAACATTTTAAATGAAACCCTAGCTCCTTCATGTTAGATAATATTGCATTTCATGATCTTTTTGAGGTTTGAGGTTTGAGGTTTTTCTACCCTTGTTTACCTAGGCAAAATTGAAAACCGATTAATGACAGACACCTGTTAATGGTCCCACTATTTTGCAACCGGCATTACGCTCTATACTAATGTCAATGAACTTGTTGTTAGCTCCTCCACGTTGTAAGAGGCCAACGTTTTATTACGTAATGCCACACCCATCTCCCACTTATTGACTTAGCACAATGTTATGTTTTGAGACATATTGAGGGTTGAAACATATTGACATTACGACTTAACATTTTCACTTATGCTAGCATTAATTGTGTTAGCATAATGTGGACCTGGTTGAGACATATTGAGGGTTGAAACATATTGACATTATGACTTAACATTTGCACTTATGCTAGCATTAATTGTATTATCATAATGACCTAAGACAATAGAAATCTCTATAAATCTTATATCGAATGCAATGGTCTCATCAAAATGTCAAATGTGAAATGAATGCCAATTTTGCCCTTGTACAATTATGATTCCAACTATGTTTCATGAGGTGTGCGTTGTTGTCCTATTCAACAATCTTGTTGTCCTATTCAACAATTTTAAAAAACCAAGCCTAGTTGTGTTTATGTAAGGGGCAACCCCTTATACATTAACACAAATCTCACACAATAGTCACTCATAGTCTACCAATTTTTGCAAGCATCGTTCATGGTTCACACAATCTAGGATATAAACTTAAGCATTATAAATCCCAACTTTCTTGAGGTGGTCTCTTCATGTAAGGCTAAACGTAGTCATCACTTGCAGCCAGTACAGATCACATGGGCAAAATTTGTTATCTTGATTGCATAAAGTACATCAACATTTATTGGAAACAAAAATGCAGAACAACATGAGCCTTAGTGGTGGAAGGCCCTTCAACTCCCCAACATTTTCATACCCCTTTAAGTAGCCATAGCATCTAAGAGGGTTAACAATTGGGCTAGATCTTAAATTTATCAGGTTTTTCTTATACCACTAGTTAAGGTGCCCAGCGTTGCTGGGCACAGGTTGGAACTGGCAATGTTGGAGACCTAGAAATAATAAGGTTTGTTGGAACTGGTAATGTTGGTGTCCTGGCATTTGTATTGTAGGAACCTTTAATTTCTTTCTTTTTTTATTCTCCCTTTTTTTTTTCTAACCCCGTTCTCCCTCCCTTTGCCTTCCCTTTCCCCTTTCCCTTTTTTTTTCTTTTTTTCTTATCGCCTTTTTCCCTTCCTTTTTTATCTTTCCCGCTCTTCCCATTTTTCCACTATTCTCTTTCCTTTCCTTTTCCCCTTCCTCTTCCTTTTCCTTTTCCTTTTCTCTTTCCCGCTTTCTCATGCATTTTTTTTTTCTCTTTTGCTTACCTTTTCATGTGTGCCCTTTTCTTCCTTTCCCCACCCTCTTCCTCTTGATCCGTTGCCCTTTTCCCCATCTCTTTTCCCATTTCTCTCTCCTCTTTTCCTCATGCTCTTTTTGCTTTCCCTTCTCCTTTTTCCGCTTCCCTTTTCCTTTCAACTTTCCATTCCCTTTTCATACTTTCCCCACCCCTTTTGCTTTCGATGTTCCCTTTTTTCCCTTTCCTTTCTCTTTCCCCTTCCTTTTGCATTTTCCCTTTCCGTTTCCTTTCGCTTTTCATATGCCTCTTTCCATTCCCTTTTCTCAACCTTTTTTTATGTACCCTTTTTCCCTTCTTTCCCCATCTTCTTCCCCCTTTTCCCCTTTCCACTTTCTCCTTTCTTGTTTCTTTTTTTTTTCCCTTTCCCATACTCTTTTTTTCCCTTTCTTTCTTCTATTTCCTCACCTTTCCCTCTTCCCTTTTTTCTCGTGCCCTTTTCTCCTTCCTCTTTTCCTATTCCTTGCTCCCTACCCTTTGTCTATTCTAATTCCCCCACCTTTTCCTCATTTTTCCATCCTTTCCCTCTCTTCCTTTTCTCGATGCTCTTTTTGCTTTCCTTTTCTCTTTCTTCACCCTTTCTCTTTTCCCTTTTTTCACGCCCTTTCATTTTTCTCTTTTTTCTCGTTCCCTTTTCCCAAGTTCTCTTTTTCCCTTTCCCCCCTCTCTTTCCTTTTTTTACTTTTCTTTTTTCCCATAGACTTTTTTGCAACCTTTTCTTATTTTCCCTTACCTTTTTTTTTCTCCTTTTCTCACCTTTACTTCTTACCCTTCTCATGATTGCTCTTTTTCCGTTCCCTTTCCCCCTCGCCTATTCTATTCCTTTTTCTATTTTCTTTTATCTTTCCATTTTCCTTTTCTCCTTCTCTTTCCTTTTTCCTCTTTACCTTTCCCTTTATTCCTTTTCATTTTTCCCTTTTCCCTTTTCCCTTTCATCGTTTTTCCTTTTTCCCTTCTCCTCTTCCTTTTTCCTTTTCCCTTTTTCCCTTTCATCGTTTTTCCTTTTCCCTTCCCCTATTCCTTTTTCCCTTTCATCGTTTTTTTCCTTTTCCCTTCCCTCTTCCTCTTCCCTTTTCCCTTTTCCCTTTCATCGTTTTTCCTTTTCCTTTTTCCTTTTCCTTTTCCCTTTTCCCTTTTCCCTTTCATCGTTTTTCCTTTTCCTTTCCCCTTTTTTCCTTTCCCTTTTCCCTTTTCCCTTTCATCATTTTTCCTTTTCCCTTTCCCTTTTCCGTTTCCCTTTTCCCTTTTCCCTTTCATCGTTTTTCCTTTTCCGTCCCCTTTTCCTTTTCCCTTTTCCCTTTTCCCTTTTCCGTTTTCCTTTTCCCTTTTCCGTTTTCCCTTTCCCTTTCATCTTTTTTCCCTTTTCCCTTTTCCCTTTCATCGTTTTTCCTTTTCCTTTCCCCTTTTCCCTTTTCCCTTTTCCCTTTTTCCTTTCATCATTTTTCCTTTTCCCTTCCCCTTTTCCGTTTCCCTTTTCCCTTTTCCCTTTCATCGTTTTCCTTTTCCCGTCCCCTTTTCCTTTTCCCTTTTACCTTTTTCCTTTTAGTTTTCCATTTTCCCTTTTCCGTTTTCCGTTTTCCCTTTCATCTTTTTTCCTTTTCTCTTCCCCTTTTCCTTTTCCATTTTCCCTTTCATAGTTTTCCCTTTTCCCTTTCATCGTTTTCCTTTTCCTTCCCCTTTTACATTTCCCTTTTCCCCTTTCATCATTTTTCCTTTTCCCTTCCCCTTCCCCTTTTCCCTTTTCCCTTTTTCCTTTTCCTTTTCCTTTTCCTTTTTCCTTTTCCCTTTCATATTGAAGCCGTAGTCAAGATGAAATTTTAGTTGAAGACACGCACACATCATCTCCACCATTGGTCAATCAAATCCTCGACCGTCCGATTTAGGGTGCGGTCCATTACACAACATTATAATATAAGATAATTCTGCTCTTAGCAGTCCTGAAGAAAAAGGAAGAACCAGCATCATCCATTTGATTGATATATTTGCACTTACTTCTTATAGCTAGACTTTTTGCCTCTGCTTCTTCTATTTTTTTGACCTTGATTTCCAGTTACTTCTTTTTCCCGCCAAAGATTTATTATCCTTGTCCTTGAACAAATATCCTCTAATCACCTTCATGTCTTCATACACTTCTTGTTTCTCTTTTTTCTTCTTCTGATTCCATACCTTTCCCCATTCTTTGATCCATGATTTGATGTCCCTCAATTTACAAACAAAGTGCTTCATGGATTCCGAAAAGTGGTACCTTAGGCATCTGTTGATAAAAAACTTTTGAACTCTTCACAAAATTGCTTATTTTGTAACATTCCCCGTGTTGAATTTAAATGAAGTTTTTATACCACCTTTCTGAGGAGGTGTCATATCTCCCAAAAACTGAGGATAGTGGTCTGAAATGGAATTCCCAATATCACTGGAGATAGTAAGATTGTCCCAATTCTTCAGATCAGAATTGCATAGATAGAATCTATCTAGGAGACAATAGGTTCTTTGATCCCCTTTCCTTTTATTGCTCCAAGAAAATTGTTGTGAGGAAGATGGAGGAACATAAATAAAGTTATCCATCAGTCTATCCCATGCAACTCGCTCTCCCCTGGACATATTCATTTGTTTCCCCAGTTTCTGGTCCCACACAGGTGTGTTATTGAAGTCTCCAGCCATGAGCCAATTTTTAGTTGGATGATTTTGTATCCATGTATCCATTTGCCTCCATTGGGTTTCTCTTTCTGCTGGGTCAGTAGATGCATATACATTGATAACCCCGAGAACATTTTCCCCTTTTTTTAACACTGCCACAGTCCACCTGCCACTACCATGCTTATATTTTTCAATACAGGTGAAGTCTTTCCATGCCATGCAAATCCCTCCTTTAGTACCATCAGCTGCAGTCCATATGGAGTCACCATTTGGCATGATCCATTTTCCTAAATTTGAGGACTCAAATTCAGGCAGCCTATGCTCTTGTAGCATAAATATCTCTGCTTTCATATCTCTTAAGGCTATCAGTGCCCTTTTTCTCTTGAGAGGCCCTTTTATGCCTCTCAGGTTTCAAGTTATGATTCTCATTGGACAAGGAGATTCTTTTTGCCTTGGCTTCTCAGGTTCAAGGCAGGACTATTTTCTGAGAAATGCACAATCTTAGTGCCCTTCTTCCTAGTATGAGGAGTGTAGAATTTTTCCCCATCAGCACTCAATTCTTTGGCAATAGTCTTCTCTGCTCCAATTATTTCACCCAAAATCTGTCTAGCTTCTTGGCCAGCTAACATGGCCTTGTCAGGAGGGCTTACTAGTCTACTCACATTAATTCCCAGGCCTTCTGGTAAGGATTTACCAGTCGGACTTATTGGTCTATTACCATGAGTTCCCAGGCCCCCTGTGGGTGTCATGCTGCTCTTTTTTGCAGGAGTGAAGAATGTCTCTTCTTTGTCTTCTTCTATATTGTTATCTAATGGGCTTAATAGCCTATTGACATCAGTTTCAATTACCAGGCCATTAGATAAGGGATTTCCTTGTTGGCTTATGTAATCTATTCCCTGGCCCTTAGGACTTATAGGGTCTATAGATTCTTTCCTGTCCTCTGAAGAAAAAGTGATCTCTTCAGTGCCATTATCCATAGGATCCTCCAGAGTCTCCATATTGCCATTGTCCAGGAAATCCTCTGTACTGTTCTTATACTCCATGGGGGATGTGGTGAAGAATTTATATTTGCCATCTATTTCTTCCATCTGCCCTTTTTCCATGGGAGTATTCGGCACCACCTCCTTTTCCATGTCTTCTTGCCTTTCCATGAGTTGGATTAGCACATCATGTAATTCTTCATTATTCTGCGGACCCCGCTACTTGCATCTATGGGGAAAAATCCAAATTAGTTCCTTTAGAACAGTCTCCTTTGAAAAGCAGAGTTCCACTGGCTGTCCGTCCAATCGAGAAGAGTCCGGGTAGGGATTTACACGGGGATGTGTAGATTCAGCAATGGTCAAAAGTATTACTCCCCGATCGATGGATAAGGGGAGTGATATAAAGATTACCTTCTTGGACCAAGTCTTTCCCTTTTTTCCCCTGTTCTTTCAATAGGCTTGACCAAGACCTTGACTTTTTCAGCCATTTTTGACTGGCATTTTCTACTTTTGAGCACGTTGATCTTGATTATTTCAATGATTTAGAGACTAACTATGAACTTTGTGTGTACAAAGAAGAAGAAAAAAAATCTTTTTGAAGAAGATATGAGAGAAGAGATTTCTAAGTTGCAAGCTACTAACCTTAAAATTGCAACCCAACATGCCGACTGCAGAGACACTTATGGAGGTTACCAAGCAACTCTCTCGAGCTCAAGAAGGCTCCAAAGACCCCGGAGATGAGGCATCCGATTTCAAGTCTTCAGATTCTACACAAAGTAGAAAACATTGTACCCATCAGAAGAAATCAGCCATTCGAAAAGTAGTTCTTGGTCCAAGCCTTGCCCTAGATGTGATAGAAAGGGCCACACTGTAAGGAGTGCCCTGTGTGTTCATATTGTAAAGAAACAGGCCATTATGAAGACAAAAGTGGATCAAAGAGTATATGTTGAAAGATAAAGGTAAGATCAGATGCATCCTCTTCTCATGCTTGTTTCTCGACATGAGAAGGAGGTGATGAACTTCGAAGAGAAGAAGAGGTCTTGGTCAGCCGGTACTCCCTATAGCCTAAGATCCAGACCTCCAGCAAGCCAACATGCCTAGAAATAGCATAGCTCCTCCGCCCTCTGTGATTACAGAGCCGTTTCACCTCAAAATGACAGCTGTTTGTGTTAGGTGAAGTTGACCCGTGTTGAAGTCTACTAGAGTCACCCTAGATGTTTTGACCTTGTTAAGAATAGCACCTTCCTATAGAGAGCGTGTCAAAACACTTATAGAGGAGAATTCAGAACCTATTGTCCACAACATTTCTAGAGTTGGGAAAGACCCTGGTATATTCTCATGTGAAGCTCAAGTCGAAGGTAAAACACTCTCTAAAGTCATCTTGGATGGAGGCTCAGGTATAAATATCATGCCTTTACATATTATGGACTCTTTAGAGTTAAAAATCACTTCTGCAGCCCCAATTATTCTAAAATCTTTTGCTAATGAGAGTGTACAACCAAAAGGAGTCGTTAATGATGTCTTGACAGATGTAGGGGGCATCAAGATGACCCTGGACTTTGTTGTGTACGCCTTCTCAGATTAGCAGCTATGACCTTCTTTTTTAGGCAGGAAATGGCTCAGGGTGGTTTCTGCAAAGCCAGATTGGGGAGGAGGTAAATGCACAATAACAGATGGTAAGCAAGAAGTCACACTCTACAACCAGGAAGGTAAACTCCAAGAAGAATTTGCCTTTTCAATTGATGATGCACTAATTTATAAAGATGTAGGTGTGTACAACATCTATGTAGATCCACTTTTGGAAGAAGAAGAGCAAAAACTTGATGAGCATACTCATACATTGTTCTTTTGATGGCGCTTGTAGCAGGAAGTTGAACCTAGCTTTGTCTTCTTGCCATCATTAAAAGCCCGTAGGCTTTGGCAAAGTACTAAAACAACAAGAATTCACAAAAATATAACCTCTAATGAGGCGAGTATCAAGCTTTGATTGCAGGTCTCCAAGAAGCTTACATGATGGGAATCAAGAAGCTGAATATAAAGGGGACTCTCACTGTGCAATCAAGTCCAAGAGGTATACCAAACCAAGCATTCAAGGTTAGTACAACTTAAAGAAGAGGTTTTGGGACTGTTAGACAAATTTGAGGCCTGGACTATAGAGCATATCCCTAGGCATTTGAATAGTGAAGTAGACAGGCTAGCTAAAGGTACCATATTGGATTTTTTAGCTGAAGGAGCCTTTCAGGAAGAAGAACTGAACCTCTCACAGACTTGCCCAATTCTAACTATAGGGATAGAGGAAGCAAGCAGAGAGCAAGTCATTTGTATCCAAAAGAATGGCCAAACCAAAACCCCCCAAAGTTGGTCCAAAAGCTCCTGAGCCTTGCTTCAACTCATTTCCTATGCTGTGTCAAGAATTCTCAGATGTCTTTGCTTGGGATTACTCTGAACTAAAAGGAATTCCTCCCTCTAAAGCAAAATTTGAAATAAAAGTAAAAGAGGGCTCTGATCCTGTTCAGCAGAAATTAAGGAGGATAAATTCTGCCTTGCTGCCACTTATCTATGAAGAATTAATGGAGAGTTCTAAGCTGATATGTGAGACATTGGAACCTGAGTGGTTGTCTTGCATTGTGCCAGTCAAGAAGAGGAGTGGCCAACTTAGAATTTGTATTGATTATAGAGATATCAATAAGGTTACAATCAAAGATTGCTACCCCCTACCGTTTCTAGAAGAAGTTTTGCATACCATGAGTGGAAAAGAAGTCTATTCTCTTATGGATGGCTTCTCTGGTTTCAACCAAATAGAAGTTGATCCTTTATCACAGCCAAAAACCGCCTTCATTACACCTTGGGGAACTTATATGATGCTAAGAATGCCATTTGGCTTGAAAAATGCCCCCCGCAACCTTTTCGGGAGGGCAATGAACAATATTTTTGAGTCATTATCTCCCCAAAATTTCGTGGCTTTTCCGGATGATTTGACTCGCCACCTCTTTGGGAGATCATCTCAAAACAATCTCTAATATGTTTTCTTTGTGCAGATCCAAGGTGTGAACTTAAATCCAAAGAAGTGTTTGTTTTTGACCGACAAAGGTGTCTTTGTTAGGCCATCGATATCGAAAGAAGGAGTTCAGATTGCTGCAGACAAGCTGACAATAGTTCTCGACCTCCCAGTACCTAAAACATTGAAGCAGATCAAAGGTTTTGTTGGTACACTTCAAGGCTTGAGGATCTACATCCCCAACTTCTCTCACATTTTGAGACCTATCACCAAGCTCACCAAAGTAGGGTATGTATCCAAAAATACAAGTCAAAAGGTTCCAGTTGAGTGGAATGAAGATTGCCAAAGGGCATTTGAATTGATCAAAGAAGAGCTCAACAAGAAGGTAACCCTTCTTGCCCCTAAACCAAGTGAAGATTTCCAAGTTTATATAACAGTTACATCATTTGCTGTAGGATTAGCCTTATTTCAGAACAAAGGGTACTAAACTATGCAGAGCAAAGGGGTCGCATTACGTGAGGTGAATTACCCAAATCCTAGAGAAGTCCGGCCTGCCCTAATATTTTTGACCACTAAATTCCCCCATCTTCTGATGCAAGCTCCAAAGATTCAAGTCTATATGAAGGTCAATCCTCTTCCAATGTTGTATGGTAAACAAGCCCTGAAGACCAAGTTCTATAAGTGGGCTGCCATGCTTCAAGACTTTGCCATTGAAGTCCACCTTGTCAAAACAGAAAAGGATCCGAGTAGTTTCATACCCTATGCCTTCTACAAATATGATTTGACCTCTGAAGAGGATCAAACAGAGGAAGAGGTATGTCATTTAGTTGGAGAAGCCAGTCTTGATGCAACCCATTGTCAATTATCTAAAACATCAAGAGGTCCCTGCCACATTTTCACCATCCGAGAAAGTTAAGTTTAGGAAAAGATGTCTAACATATGTGCTGGTTGAGGACATTTTATGTAGGAAGATGCCTTCACAGATTTTGTTGAGGTGCTTGGCTGAAGAAGAACAGGTACAAGCTCTAAGACATGCTCATGACCTCTGCTGTGGTGGACACTATTCTGGATACTATTGGCCTACACTTCATCATGATGTCAAAAGGTCCGGTCCAATCTCGTGCTATCTATTAGGTGCAATTGTAAGTTTTTTTACCGTCGATTTCAAGCCGATGAAAATCTAAATAACTGCTCGCATCTATCGAACTGTCAATCTAAAGTCGATCCCAATGAAACCCGTCGATCCAAAGTCGAATCGGCTAACCAAACCCGATCGTCAAATGCTTATGAAAATCTATATAAGTTTTTTTGAATTTTATTTCTTGCTTTTTTATTGCAGACTTGCTCCGAGGCGCTCAAGGACTCAAGATCGTCGAGGCACTCAAGATCGTCGCGAACATGCCGCTTAAAGGTCGTGCTGCTCTGAACTCTGACCAAGCCACGAGAGAAGTCGCCTAAGGTCAATATTCTTCATTATTATGTGTGCCATTCGTTCATTGTTCGATTCTTTGTTTAGTGTTTAGGGTTCTGTTCATTGGTTTGTTTATTGTACAGTGTTTGTTCTTTATTTTCTGTCAATAAATCTTCTGCCCGACTGCTCATATTATGTCTATCATTTCTTTGGCAGCGAGTTAAATCTGCCTTTGCATAATTGTCCTTCCTGTGTTTAATTGTCCTGCCCGTGATTAACTGTTATGTCTATAATTTGTCTAGAAGTGAGTATTTTATTCTGCCCGTGTTTAATTGGCCTGCCTGTAAGTGATTGTTCAGCCTTTCCTTTTTGGTCCTACCTGTATTAGTCTGTCTGTAATTGGTGTTGTATGTCATTCTTTATAATTTAGTCTGGCTGAAATGGTAGACCACTCGAAATCGTGCTAAACGTGTATTGCACCCTCGTTTGCAGTGAAGAAGAGGCAAAACCGATTGGTAATTGCTACACCTCCTTCTAAGAAAGCAAGAGTCTCAGTAGATACTCCTGCGACCTCAAGCTCACAGAAGAAGGGAAAGCCTAACGAGGATGCAGTACCCTATGCATTGTCGATGGATGATAGCCGATCCGTTATCAGAGCAGACACAGATCCTCGATTCCCCAAAGAGAAGATGGATGGCAGTGCAGTGTGGTATCTTGACGTAGGCAAAACGAATGATAAGGTGGATCTTGTGTTACACTATAGGAAGAAAGAGATCGATCTCATGAAGAAACAAGGTATTCTTATCAATTGTGAGGAGCAGGATGACATATATTGTTAACTCCTAGTGGAGGTTGTGAAGAACCACAAGAAAGATCTCGTCAAATTTACACGTGCCAGGGCAACAGCGTTCAAAGATGGTCTGATGAAGAAGGATGTGAGTGTTGAGTCATTTGTGATGTGACTGCTCTCACTCCAGTGTTTATAAGTGAAGAGGTGTCTGCAGTGAGGAGAGCTTTCTGGGGACCTTCTCCAAGTTACTACCTGGAAGACTTGAAGCATCAAAATGATATCAGGGATGTACAAAGATTGCTGGACTTAAGAAAGGACATCCTAGCTGCAACAATTGATGGCATGCTGGCAGAAAATGAGTCCGAAAAAAATTGCGGCTAAAGGCAATGAGTAGGTTAGTCAAGTATACAGACAAGTACCCACTTGGCCAATTTTTTACACATCCCATCCATGTTGACCGTTTGGCGAGATCACATAAGTCAACATTTGTTAGCAGGAGGTATGACCTTGAGCATGCAAGAGAAATCTTGCGGGCGATGGTGAGGAATCCAGGCCAAGTCTTCATGCCATCAGACGTGCTTTCTTGGGATAGGAAAAAGGATGCTCCACTCCAGTAGACAACGCTAGAGGAGCTTACAGTGGAGAACCCAAATGTATGCTTTCTTATTATTGACGGACAGCATTCTATTGAAGCACAACGATCCCTCTCCAACAAGGCTAAGCAAACAGGACAAACCATGTATCTACTTGATTACAACCACAGGAGGTGTCGGTTTCTAAGCCCCCATAGGCTTGCAGAGGACCTCGCAGAAATTAGTGCAACATTAAACAAAATGGGCAAAGTCTTTCTTTATAAAAGGTTAGTATATTAGGTGGCATTTAGATATATTAAGTACGAATAACAGCAATAGACTAGGTCAGGCATGTATTCATGCTGTCAGTTCGCGCTAGGCACGAATTGTTAGCATGAGTACACACCCGGCGCGAATTGCCAGCTGAATACACGCCAGAAGCGAATTGGGCACGCCCGGCTTTGTCCTTTTTTTGATTATCCTGTTGGCTTGATCTAAAAGCGGTATCTTAGAGGCGTAGTTGCAAGGCTATATGAGGAAGTTATAACCAAAGTTGCAGCAGATATAAGGGAGGTCAGTAGCACAATCGGAGTAAGACAAGGATGCCCTCTGTCACCGACCTTGTTTGGTATATACATAGAAGCAGAGTTTCATTAAAGTTGGAAATTTCGTGATTCCAATTTCTCGTGAAATCAGTTTCTTCCCTGTTTTATCACACATTTATGGCTAGATATGGCACTATTTGCTTAAAAAGAAACCAGTTATCATGCAAAAACCGCTACATTTAATATAAAACAAATAGCGGTTTTAGTTGTCGAAAGAGAAGTATGGCGCCATTTACTTGGAAAGTATGAGGAAAAGCGCCCGAGAACCACAAAAAGCAGATATTAAATTGCCAAAAGTTTCAAATAGCAAACAAAATGGCGCCGCTTCCTTTAGCTTAGAAATAACCACAAAGCAAATAGCGAAACGCCGATATTTGCTTTAACGTGAAAGGAAGCAATGGTGCGGTAGCCGCTTATTTGCTTGAACGTGAAAGCAAGCAAATAGTGCAGCGCCGCTTATTTAAGAGCTTAGCAAATAGTCTTGGTAGCTTATTTGCGTGAACGTGAAGACAAGCAAATAGTGCTCTCGCGCCATTTTGCTATAGATAACACATATTTTCGAAAGACCATGTAGATATATATATTAATAGAAATATTATATAAGATACAATTTTTCAAAACACGTAATTTTTTAATAGTCATTGGCGAAGTGTTCATCGAGACTTTCATAATCATCCGGTTAATTTTCACTGCGGTCAATTTGATCCTCGCTCTGCTCCACTTTGGCACGACGTCTCACCTTTCTCTCAGTGAGAAGCTTCTTAAATCTGCCCTCTTCCGAGATTCACCATCTTGCAAAGTCAAGACTTCCCGTTGGCGTTGGTCAATGGCCTTTAGGTCAAGCCGGGGTACATGACGCTCTCGACCCTACCTGAGAATGCCCGCTCGCATTTCATCTTTCCTAACTCATGCTCAGATGTCACACTCGGATTCTTCCCTACATGAAGGGATGCCCTAGAGAAGGCTCCACCAGAGAAGAAATCTAGTAATGCGATGTTACCTTGAGGGCGCAGAGCTTATCAACAAGGTAGAACGCTATTCTGCAGGACCAATCTGTTTATGCACCGATATTCTCCCTCCATACCAAACTCCACTTAAACCTGTCTTGCATGAGTTTTTAGCCATAACATCGCCCTCACTTCCGATGGCTTCCTTAGGAATAGGAGGAATTTATGGGAGCTTTCTAGGATGGTCGCCAAATAGCCTAAGGTCCGTCTTGTCGGGCTCTCCCGTCTCGTGTGCGAAATCCTCAGAGCAAATAGAAGAGCTTGTGGCTCTTTGATTCCCGAACCACCAGCTCCAGCCTCTCCTCTTCATAGATTCCTACAAACACTCTTGACCTCGATTCTAGTCTTTCAAAGCGCCGCAAATAGTAAGTTATGTTCCGCCCCGACGAAACATAGAATCCAAGATGTCTCTACATCCGCCATCTCGTGAGACTTTATCAAGAACGCCGATTACAGATCTCACTTTTCCAAACCGGAGTAAGCCGCCTTTGCATCTAAAACATATCATGCTTTGCAGTGTAGAATCAGATGTTCGTTCGGAATCCCAGCAAGGATGACATGCTCCACAAACCATCTTGGCGTCCTTTTCTCGCTTCAGTCAAGGATTTTTCAATGGACCTGGCCAAGGAGAATGGCATGTTACCATGAACTCCCTCTTTGAGTATTCCTTCCCAGACCCACTTATGGTGGCATACCCCCAAACCGTAAGTGCTTTATCCGAGAAGTGGTCTCGTAGCTTTCCGTAGGTCCTCCTCGGTCTTGTACTTAGTGCCAATTTGATCTGCAATGAAGTGCAGATCTCCTTCTTCATGTAAGCAAGTACTCTTAAGTTCACGCCCCTCGCCTTGAAGAAATTATCGCCTTTGTAACTGAGGTGACTTTGACGATATATCCTCGCTAAAGCTTCTTCGAGGACCTTTCTACAATCATCATAGTCCAAGCCCCTCATGCATCTAATGTAGTTATCACTGATAATCTTTGTCTTTAGCAAAATTGATTACTATAGCTTGACCCCGTTGTCCTTAAGTTCTCCTTCCTCCATTTGTTCCACATCCGCGGAAGAGTGCATAGACATCATCCGCATGAAGACAAACCGGATTGACATCCTTCGTGTGTTTGCCCCTCGCAATCTTGTCCGCCATTTCAAGGTAGTGCTGCAAGAGAGCTGGCGATTTTAGAATTTCAAATGTTGCTATTTACATCTAATGGCGCAGCTGCGCTATGTACATCAAATGGCGCGCAAATGCTGCTTATTTATCAAATGGCGCAAATGCGCCATTTCAACTCAAATAAGCGCGCATCGCGCTTATTTCAACTCAAATAGCGCCCAGCAAGGCCATTTCGATAAATGTATGGGTAAGGAGACGAAACATACCTTGTACTCGCCACTTCTTGGATCGGGTTCTTTACCAAAGGGGCTGGTCTTCCGCATTCTCGTAATCGCTTGCAAGATGGTGGATCTGATCCACATATGGTTCCTTGAAGACAGTCTTTGCTACTATATCATTCACATCCACACTGAGCTGAAGAAGGTCCAGGTCACTGATCTCTCCAGAAAGAACTCTGCATATTCTATAGACATAGATCTTGAGCTCAGACTCTAGCATCCTCTGTCCCCCAACTTATCGCACACGAAATGAAAGCAAAAATAATCGAATGATTACCATTGATAATATAAAATCTTTTTCCTCGATCAAGTCAGATTCCTGCGACTGACCAAAGAACTCCTTTGTATCCGGATCAAAGGGCACTACATCCTAACTTGGAGGAATACCGGTGTGGATCCTCAAGAAATGATTTGCAGAGCCTCCTAACATGCTTCTGGGTTAATAACCCCCTGGCGGTCATATTAGGTGGGGCCTCTTCTAGATCCCGCATAGATATTCTTCTGGTGTATGTGACTCAAGGGGAACATGTGGCCGTGCTTTTTGTATTTTCTTTAGTGTTTCCTCCGCCATTTCTTCTTCTTACGGTCCATCTTTAGTTCCTCAGGCACTTCAAGATCTGCAATCTTTGTAATTTCCGCCCTTATCCTGTACTTTGGTTTACGGCTTTCTCTTTCTTTGGAGTGCTATCTGGCCGTGGATGCTACATTTCTTATGTGCTTTGTAGCCTCCTTATTGTCACTAATAGTGCGGTCACTATCAAGAGCTTCTCATCGGCCAGGCTTCTCGATTGGACTTCACGGGAGAATCATGTTTGTGAGCATCGGGTCTCATCCCTCTTCTCATCCCTATGCTCCTCCCCTTCTCAACTTCTCGCCCTTCTTCTTGTTACGTCTCCCGGTACATCACCACCTCCACTGTTTTTGTTCCTTTGCCGGCTTTGGTGGCATTTTTAGTTTTACACCTTTTCTCTGCATCTCTCCAAAGAACCATCCGCTATCCATTATTTAGCGGCATGTTGCCCGAGATCTTCGCTCTTACAATGTGGGACACGGAGATTGCCGCCGCCGAGAATATCAATCCTTTGAGGATCTCTACCGGTGCCTTTGATATCCGCTTGCTCTCACGGACTCATAAGATGGCAAATGCCAACCTTTTTCTTGGCCGACGGTGCTTGGTCCTTCATCTTTGGACTCCATCATTGCGTGGCTCGTAGCACCGCCAATCCATGCAATAGAGATCAATCTTTGCCGCAAAGGACCGGATCTTCCATCAGGCAACCAAGAAAGTCAAGTCTTCCTTGTTTCTTGACTTCCCTCATGTTGACAATGATGCCCATCCGGGCCACTCTTGAGGCTCCTTCTTCACTGTGACTGATTTGGACAAGGAGGCAAAGTTCTCGCCTCTTGTCTCCCTTGGTTGGGCTCTACGCCTTCAGTCAAGGGTATGGCTCTAACGATCTCCATACACCAAGACCTTCCAATGAGGACTATGCTCCTCAAGTCACCACGTTCCATTTCTTCTACAAGACTAGCCGGGCGAAGTTAAGCATGGTGAGAGAAATGGCATGTGCTAGAAAGTTAAAACAGGCAAACGACATTTAGACTAAATGGCGCAGTTGCGCCATTTAGCTTTTATATAATAGAGCAAATGGCGCAAATTTAGTCTAAATATGATCCGCGCCATTTGGTTTTTTTTGAAGGGACCGATATTAGAGCAAATGGCGCAAAAAGGCTTATTTAGTCTAAATATACACTAAGCCATTTAGCTTTTTATATAATAGAGCAATAGAGCAAAATGGCTTGGTGCCATTTTATTCCAATGGCGATTCGCGTCATTTGGTTTTGGGACGATAATAGAGCAAATGATGCAGTGTTTATTGAGGACTAAATGGCTAGCCTGGCAATTTTGTTTAAATGGCGACTAATTTATTTGCTCTTCTATGGGTCCGCTTCTACAAGAATATTAACAGACATTATGGAAATGGCGCACCTGCGCCATTTCACAAACTATAGGAGGAAAAGGCTGCTACAAGCCCACCCTCTCCTAATGAAATGGCTGGCCCGCCATTTCCGCCATCCTAGACACTACAAATCGATAATAGAAACAATGATACTAACCCGAGCACGGCTCCTGGTTTGATCAAGATTGCGCCATTGTATAAAAGTATAAAAGTAATAGACCATATAAATCCTACTCCACTTTTTTTCCGAAGCCCCGGATCAACAGCGCTAGAGAGAGAAGATGGTTGAATAGGAGAGAGAAATGTCTAGGGCGCTGAAGCGGTCCCAGGCCCGAGTCGGAAGGCGGAGGCGGGAGAAAAGAACAATGAAATTGAAAATGAAAATTGACTGAAGAAAAGAAAAAGAAAAGTCGGGGAAAGAAAAGAAAACCAATTTTACCCGCCTGCCTCTTTCAAATTCTTGCCGGGCCGTCCGCCCTTCGAAATTTTGAAAATTTCATTTTTCCCTTGGCCAATCCGCCTCTACAAATTTTAAAATTTTGAATTTTCCCCAAATCCGTTTCTCCCGCCCGCTCGCCATTATAAAATTTTAGGTAGTTTAAGTCATTCCTACCGCACTGTCCCGCCTCGGGCCCGCCAAATTTGAAATTTGAATTTGCCCGCCTGCATTTTGAACTTTGAATTTGCCCGCCGGCCCACTTCATAATGGGCGCTTTCGCTGTCTGCTGTCGGGAGTGCGCATATGGTCATTAGAAGGCGCTTATACTTTCGACACCTCACTCCGCGGTTTTATGCACCTCGCCCTCGTTTCAATATTCGTAGGTATTTCAAGGCCAGATCTCTTGGTCGATTGTGCAGTATTTTCTCAGAAGCCTATTCCATCTTAGACGTTGGTTCCTAATCGATAGCGCAAAGAACCCGCCTTTGGCGCTTGTCTTTCTTTGGTACCGCTTAGCCCTTGTTCATTCATTCTTGAGCCGCTAGCCTTCGTTCTTAGGCGCTCGGCTTCATTCTTCAGCGCTTGGCTTCATTCTAGTGGCGCCGTCTTCATTTTTCGAGCGCTTGTCCGATTCCAAGCGCTTATCCGGACTTGTCCATTATTCGAGCTTTGACCAAATTCTTTTCAGCGCATTCTCTCGATATGGCGGAATCCCGAATCGCCAATGACCTCCGGGTTAGAGGCTATTCCAGTTCTAGTAAAATGTTTTAGTATATTTTAATGTAGGATGTAGGATGTTAAATATTTTAATATGTTTAAGGGTAGATCTTCTCTATCTTGTTCAATTAGATAAGTTCTCAACAATTGATGTCTTCTTTGAATCTTGTAGTAATAGGAATCCATAACTCTAGCTATTAGATATAGCATTTAGAATAAAGATGCCATTTACATCAATGGGCCATTTCCCTTTAAATGGAGCGGTAAGCGCCATTTTCCTTGAAATGGGCCATTTGTATTTCCCTTTAAATATGTACCGCTGCCATTTAAAAGGAAATAAGCCTGCTCCATTCAAGGAAAATGGCGCTATTCCATTTAAAGGGAAATGGCCTTTGACAGTAAATGGCAACTGCGCCATTTAAAAAGGTAAATGGCGGCATTTCATTTAAATGTAAATGGAGGCGGTGCCATTTGTCTCATGTAGATAATTTCTTTCACATTTTCGCTATTTTTTTACTAAGTATATGTCATCGAGGGTTGCATGTCTCTAACAAGTATATATATATGTGTATTGATTCTCACAGAAAAAGGCCCTGCGTAACCTTTGTCGATGGGGATGTGGTAGTTGCTGGGGGACATGAATTGCATAGAGGCCATCTCGCATGGTGAACATTCCATGGTGCAATGTGGTCGTGGAGGTCACCGGGGCCATAGTGCCCACCCATGTGCTTCCCATTCCGCGGTGAGGGAGCAGAGATAACATTGTCGGGCCGTGGGGACATTTATCAATGGCCTCGAAATTAAGTGAAGTAATCGTGGAAGGAGCCGCGAATCTATGTCATGAAACGCCCTCGATCAGAAACCCCCAACTTGCCTAGTAGTCCCTCCACAACATCATCGACTTCGACCGCCCGCTCCTTCAAACAAAGCCAGACAGAATATGGTGAACCTTTGTCGATAATAACATCACGGGTTGGTAAGGGTGTCTTGGTGAATAGAACTTGCATCCATGGGAAGAATGTTGACGCACTCAACGTAGGGGCAAAGGTGTTATCGAGGCCGTGGTGCCTACCCACATCCTTCCGATTCCATGTGATGGCGCCGGCAACATTGAAGAGGCCGCGGACACGTTTTTATCGAATAGCCTCGGCGGGATATAAGATATCATGCCATTGATTTAGCTACTCCATCACCGACCTCGAATGTAGAATCATGAGAGATTAATCGGATGCGATGAAGAAATTGATCCTCAAAGGGATCTAGGTACACGCTTTTCCTCGCGAGGATAGCATCGGATGATGATGAACCACCACCTAGTTTCTCAAGAACTGATCTCTTGGATAAGCATTGCCACATTCTTCATGCATGTGACCGGGCGTAAATATCACGAGGCCATAATTGTCTTGATGATCCCCGTGATGCTTTGATGACGATGGATTTTAGGAGACTCAAAGGTGGGGCTCTGTGGGGAAAAGATCCTTCCTGCACTAATTACAGAGGATCTCAAATGTCATGCTTGTGCGTAAAGGCCGCCGAGAAAAATGCACTTGTACAATGGGAAAATAGCGATGTGATCTTTGCGGGATGGAAGGACCGTCTCACAACATGTCTCGCAGCTCGAGAAGCTAAAGAAAATGAGGATATGGAAATAGAATCATTTGAGGACAACATTCAGGCTCAATTCAAAACGAAAAGGAAGTATACTTACACACATAGGATTCCAAGACAACCCAAGGGAAAGAGCAAGAGGAAAGGCTATGCTCCACAACTTCAATCAATAAGTTCATGAAGACAAACTCTGCAAAAATACTTGCAACAAGAAACTTACCAAGCATCAAGTATGTGAATTAAGAAAAGAATTTTTATCTCAACCATACAATGCAAGGGTTACGTATTTTTTGACGTCTTTGAAAGTGTGACTTACACAGAGAAGGAGAGGACGAGGATAGTGCTCAAGGGGATGGAATTGGTGCCCTGGTGGGTGGCGATGGCTTTAGGTATCGGTCCAACAACATTTACAATTGGAGAAAAAGAGATATGAAGCAGGTGCAAAGGTAGCTGAACATGGTAATCTTGGCTCTAAGAAGCCCGGATCCACTACAACGCCACCGAATGTGTGCTGCTAGATGATTCATTCGGAGAATGTTTGAAAAAGTATTCCCCATAGAGCAAAAGAGGTAGAGATGATGTAAGAGAAAATGTATAAAGCTTCCTTCCATTCTTAATAAGAAGCTTATACATAAAGAAGTTGGAGCGGTCGTTGAAGAGCTTACAGAACAATCAGAGCCTTGAACTCTTTTTATAGTATATGGAAAAGGGAATTTCCGGATGTTAGCATTGCAAAAATACAGCCTTCTCTAAATGCAACATCTGCGTGGTAATTAAGCAAAAAGCTGGAAAAACAAAAGATACAAGAGAGACGGCGAAATCTTGCAATTCAACGTCGGGCTCATATGCTAGAACAACGCTCTTGCGAGAGAGTCAATATTGGCATTGGAGAGCATTGTCACAATGTCTCTCACGAAATCATCTATGTATAATACATGATAAGATGGATCGGGTTAAGACTTTAGTGCCTAGAAGTCATCATCTAGCAAAATCGTATGGAGAGGTGATCGCTTGAAGAGCGGTTTGGCCAGAGCTTTGACTCATGGGCATGGTGGTCGTGCCTATGGTCATTTTTCACTTGATTTATGGAAAGATGATTCAAACTTCCACATTGGTTCACTTTCTAGAATATTGCATAACTTGGAATTGGTGCAAGAGGACAAGATAGGTGACTTATGTGGAAGTAAGCTCCACTAGATTGCAAATGGATGCAAGCGAGTCAAGGACATCAATCCTTTGAAGAACAAACTTGCTTCCATGGGAGAAGTATTGCCAAATACTTCAACTACAAATCGAATCTGAGGTGTTCAACCCTCTTCCCGAAATCTCTATTTGCAACTTGATAATGCAAAGGGGCAAAAAAAAAAATAGGTATGTCTTTTCATACTTATCTTATTTGACTTGGCTTAAGGTCTTTGATGAGATCCAAGTGGGCTTTATGATGGTCGGCCACACCCATGATGATATTGATGCTTTATTTGGAAATTTTTCAACCTTGATGAGTTAAATTCGGATGCTTTGACACTACCGAGCTACTTTACTTGTTTAGCAAATGCAATGCAAAATCCCCAATTCCATACTTTATTGATGAAGTTCCAAATTGGAAGGATTTTGTGAAGAATTCATCCCCGATAAGGGCCAACGCCCGGTTGGGCATACTGAACCATTGCTCTTCAAATTTAAGATGGCGGAGATTGGCTGTTATGCAATACAAAATCGTCCTACACATAAAGAGTGCTTCCAAAGATTCTCTAGGAGTTAGAATGTGGAAAGAGGATGAACATGGTCAGCCAATGATACCAAGTGGTGTGCCACAAAATATTCCTCCTAGACCAACATTGAAAAGATCTTCCAGGTTGAAGGATAGCATCAACAAATACATCACATATGGAAGGACATATGTAAGAATCAAGAAAGTAGCTTGTTTGCAAGGCAATACACGGCAAGTGTTGAGTATTGGAGCCAGCTTCTTATCTCTTTGGAGGATGTTGCTTCAGGACGTCCTCAAAATGATGCATTTTGGCCACAAACAAGACAAGCTCCTCTAGAACAAACAGCATTTGTTCCAGGTCGGCGATGTCTGCCTTTGGTCACACGACCTTTACCATCTTATTGTGGCCCATCAGATGGCCGTCCAGTGTTGCCTCTTGAAGAGTTTGATCCTCACGTACATGTGACAAAGGGTATGTTTGTTCTAGTCAGACCTGGAGATGATAACACTGCCACTTGGTTAGGATATGCAGAGGAGAATGCTGTTCTTGATCCAGAATCTACATATTTTGGCCATATTTTTGTATCGTGGTGGAAGCCCTCTTGGAGGGGACTACAAAGGCAAAGATTGACTAAGCGTTGGCGGCCTAATCCTTCCGATCCTTCAAGGTATGAAAATTTAGATGCTATTCATTATGCCCGATGCCAATGGCAAGAGGCCTGCAGGTCAAATTCGAAATATATTGTAGACATGTGGAAAGACATAGCACATTGTTCATCTTAATACATGAGATCTTGTACTTGTAATACATATCTTTCATCTTAATACATAAGATCTTGTACATTACTATATTTGTGATCATATATAACTGCTTACATCTTTAATATATAAATGCATACATGATTCATAGATAAGATGGTCAGAAGTGCTTATATGTTGAACAGGTGATTCATTCATCTTGAGGATCAGTAGTAGTGATCCCCCGATATCTCATAGCTCATGCGCGCGAGGAGCCAAATCAGATGGATCATAACATCGAATTGACGAGGCAATGAATCTCGGCCGCCCAAAGCTTTTCTTCGCGGTAGGGATCAAGAAGAAGATGCACATCTAGGCAACCAACAAGATCGAGTGGCTCATTGAGCACTTGATCGCCTCGATATAGTGAATAGAAGAAGGCAAATAATCCATGGGAGATGAATGACCTCTAGCCCCGAATGGAGCTGTTTTTATAGTGAAGTAAAATTATTGATGTGAATTATTGGGGTGGATCAGAAGCCATCATTGGCGTATACAAGTATTATGTACTCGTCTGAGTATACAAGTATCATGTACTGTCATGGTCGATTCTATCATGTACTCGATTCTATACATCAACTAATATTCACTATGCTTATATTATATATATCCTTAACGGATACACAAATCATAAGTGCTTATATTATTATATCCTTAATGTATACATATCATCGATGATTCACTTTCGTCATTCTTTGCTTGACTAATATAGGTGTGATTGAAATTAAAGGCGGCTTGCATAGTTAGGTACTCATGTCATTATTATATCCTTAGCGGAATCTGATTCACTCATCATCAACATCAAAGCACGTGATGCTATTCAAATTTCATAGATCTCGATCGTAAGCCAATAAAGGTGGACCTTAACACGAGTGAGCTTCTTGCAAGCACTCGCAGACCATCTGCTTTGATTTGCCCATGGATCAAGTTTGATACCATTTCGTAGCATTCACCTACAGATCATTATAGCTAAGGTAGCACCTGAAGGATCGGATGTTCTGCGGACGATCGGGCAAGGAAGCCATGGGAGATGAATGAGCTCTACCACCGGATGGAGTCTTTTATAGTGAAGTAAGATTATTGATGTGAATTATTGGTGTTCATTGCCTTTATCACGAAAGTACCATACATGTATATGATCCAATAATTTCTATGTATATACTATCAATAATTTTGGTGAGTATATACCATCAATAATTTTGGTGGGTATATACCATCAATAATTTTGGTGGGTATAAATATACATCAAATTGTCGAGTGCGGAACATTGGCCTCCTCGCCTAGCTATGACGTGCGGTCTTGAACGTGATTCTATCACTTGCAAGATGAATCATGAGGACTTCAAGCGGTGCCGCGGCGAGATATACCGCTTGAAGACCTGGCTCACCATTTGTTGCTCTCAATCCTCGCCATTATCCTCCCGCCGTCGATGTTATCATCTATCTCCCCAGGAATAGGGAGTATCAAATGTTCATGATCGAAAAGGATCTACGGGCGCTATACGCTAGTTCTGATCATTCGAGAGTAATAGTAGAAGAATAATATTACTTTGTTATCTTATTGTAATCTGTTGTGTTTAGTATACAACAGGTACACATAACCTTTTGTAATACACATAACCGTAATATAAGTAATAGTAAAATAATAGTACTTGTTATCTTATTGTAATCTGGTTGTACTCTTATTGTTATCTTATTGTAATCTTATTGTTATCAGGTATACATAACCTTTTGTAATACACATAACCATACTATATGTATTGAGGTATACTAGTATGCAAAGGTATACATAACCTTTTGTAATACACATAACCATCTTATATTATAATGTTATGTAATGGATCACGCCCTAGATCCGAAGCGGCTGAGGGTTTAATCATTTTATCCTAGGGTTACGATTTGCCAATCTTTTCGAACTTAGGGTTGAGAGTTAACGCAACCACGCTTTTACCGCTATTCCTTCTTACTCTCGGCCCGGGATCAAAGACCAAGGCATGATAGAAACCGACAAACATTATGCTATAGGTTCACTAAGAGTTTTAAGCGCTATTCCTTCTTACTCGGCGAGGATCAAAAGACCAAGGCATGATAGCATTATGCTATAGGTTTACCAAGAACGGCCAGCATGATTTCCAAGTTCGGTCTTGCGTTTATCCTCCGAGCTCCTACCGTGGAGGTTCTAGCATCGTCACCGCTACTTATGGCTCTGAGCGTAGCTATGGCGAAAGCTTTAGCTTTGGCGGCCCGGGCATGTAAGAACCGATGATTGGTATTGTTTGACCGATAGCTGCAACGCTCAAATCTACGCAGCGGATAGCGCATACAAAGATGAGCCTTTGGAGGGTTTGTCGGAGAGTTTATGATAGAAGTCCAGTGTCTGAGGCACGGGTTTTCGAGGTTATGGGTTTGGATAGTAGTGGAGGCAAATTACAAGATCGGGATGGATCGCATTTGCACTAGGTAAGCATCCTTTGTACACATAATACAGGCTTCCATTCCGCAAATATAACAACTCTTTTTCTTGGTAAGATTATTTTTTGAGCTACTTGCGACTCTTCTTCTTCTATAAGCGTGTTTTATATTCATCGTTGCTTTTTATTCTGTTGCTTTTGTTGGATTTAATCGGTTATATAAAGTAGGCGTGTTATTAAGTCTTGACAACAAGTATTTTTGTGATCTATGAATTTAGAGGCCTTACCAAATGAAACACAATAGTATGTTTGATTAAAGTGCATGCTTCTTTACGCTTATAGTTTTTGGTAAGCCACTTCTAAATATTGGTCATCTTTGGGCGACGTAAAAGCGGTCGGGATGCATGAGGACAACTTTGAAAGTCGCATAGGATGCTTACATTGCAATGCTTCCTAAAAGCAGGTATTTCTTTAAATTACAAGTCAATGCAAATTTGCGTTAGTCTCATTAAAATGTTCAGGTTTATTATAAATATTGAGATGTAATGCTCAACATAGGTGAACTTGCAACTTGGTATATGTCATGCATTCGCGTCATCGAATCGCGGTATCTGTGGTGGTAAGTTCTGTCACTATTTATCCACAATCCATAGAGACAATGTTGTAAAAAGTATTTGCACCTTATAGTCCACCAAAAACATAATATTTTGTAAGTTAGAAGAGAAGTTTTAGAAAAAGCATGATGTAGACAAGGTGTTAATATAGGTGTAAGATTACAATGTTCTGGATCATTGAAAGCATTAATGCAAAATGTTTGCAGGAAGAGAGCTATCAACCCATGAGATTCGTGGAAACATTGCTTTCCTATCTTGAAGACTTGCGGTGAGCATGGAGAGAACACTCTTAATTATATTACGGTTTTTGAAACTTCCTCAAAAGCTGCAGAGAAACTTTTGTAAACCCTTTCAAGGCTTTTGCAAAAACCTCAAGCTTTCGAGATGTCAAAACTGTTCCCGGAGCTTCTCTCATATATCTTGAAAGCATTAGGGTAAACTTCGAGCAAGTGCATTCCATTGTCACCCGGGTACCTCATCTCTGAGGCTACAATGTAGATGCAACTATGAAACCAAATGTTAAGTTATGCCCGGATCTAGGAGTCAATCCACGAGAGATTCCGGATATAGTTTTGAGGCGACCCGCAGTTTTTGGATGTAGTGTGAACTTCAACCTTCATAACCTGTCGATATTTGGAAAGCTTAGGTGTCAAAAGGGACTCTTGGAGAAAGATTCTGATGATGTTTCCTCATATACTCACATATAGCGACTAGAAAATTTGTGATAATGTCAATTTTCTTCTAGAATCGTGAATAACGAAGAAGAAGCTCTGGACGGTGTTAACTAAATTCCCTCATATTGTTGGTTATGGAAGAAAGTGGTTGCTTATTTTGAAAGCATTGGGTTAATATAAGAAGCATATTGCTGCTATATCCTCAAATCTTTGGCCTAAGCATAGAAGAGAACATCAAACCCTCGGTTGAATTTCTACTTGATCGGGGGCTCTGATAATAAAGATGTCATCTTAATGCTTGGCGATTCCATCAAATTTTGGGATTAAATGTTGATGGGAACATAAGAAAAAAATGGGAGTTAAAGTACTTCCCACAAAAGATTTTGGCTATAGTTTAGAGAATAGGATAAAACCCGGATATGACATTGTTGTTATACAACATGGGTTCCATTGGTGGAGTCCGAATCGGATGTTAAGCAGCTCGAGAGTCTTCCAAAAGAAGTTGGAAAAGACATAAAGAAGCCAAGAAAGCCACAATCATCTTCATGTCAAAATGTATGGGAACAGCTGAAAGGGGACTCATTTTTTGCTTATTAACATTGCATTTGCTTATAAAGGAGCAAATATCTCGTGCGATGTTATATGATAATAGTTTGCCACTATGCAGATATGTAGAAGATTACAATGGTTACAATAATTGAGCTCTTATTCCTTTGTCTGGCAAGAGCTGGTTTTAATTGAAACATCAAATGATAAACGCTTTTGCAACAAAATGTACATGAATTCTTCAAAGTGGGACAGATCTCATTTGATTGAGAACAATAAAACAGATTCAGTTCAGAAAATACATCACCGTGTTTTGCCTTGGCATTCAAGATTATAAAACCTCTGAAGTCCAATGATCACTCAAAAGCATACTTGGTTCATGGTTCAAAGTATGTTAAAAAGCATGAATGTTCGCATAACGCATGAATGTTTTGTTGTGATTACGTTGGTAGCTATACAATTTATTATAAAACTCCTCCAATCGAATAGAGAATCAATGAAGGAAAGTCCCTTGGGAGGACGAAACCCCAAGGTCTTTGAAATTCAAAATTCAATCTTGGGTTTTGGACACGGTAGTTTTTACATAAATGCAACGTAAGAACACACATTTTGATGACTACAATACATAAATTATGATGTAATGTTGATTGTGCAATATGGACCTTTGACAAAAAGACCCGGACAATAAAATTCATAGCACAACCTTTGACATGGATGTATATTAAGGCTTCCTTAAGTAAAAAACAATAGAGCAAAACCAATACACAACATCTAACAATAATAGTGTCGTTATTGAGTATCCCATTACAAAATGGCAAGGTGATGTGCTAAAAACGAACGGCAGCTTGCTGCTGCTTGAGCTAAATATAGAGAGAAGAGCACGCAGAGACAAAAAGCACTAGAGATAGCTATGAAACATGAAGCTTGATTAGAGACAAAAAGCACTAGAGACAATTATGGAACAATTAGCTCGATTGGAGAAACAAAGAGGTTCAAAAGATTTACATGTTCCCAAATTATGCCCAGCAACGCTGGGCACCGTAACTAGTACTATAAGTATTGAGGTATACATAACCCTCCAAGGTATACTATATAAAAATTATTCCAACTTGTCTTCAGAATTCCAACTTTAATGAAACTCTGCTTATAGACGAGCTGAAAAATTGGCTTAGAGTCAGACGGATTGCTGGGACTAGACTCGGTGATTGCTTAGTACAGCTGCTACTATATGCCGATGATGTTGTCCTAATTGCAGACACCCCAGTAGGACTCCAAGGGCATCTTGATAATCTTGCATATTTTTGTGCAGCAAAGAGTATGACAGTGAATCTAAACAAGTAAAAAATCATGGTATTTGGTACAGTGGCACGACCAGTTTTCATGTATTAAGGGAACCAGCTTGACATAGTGGATAGTTACAAATACTTTGGGATTAGAGATATGCTCAAATTATAAATGGATGGACTGAATTTGTTAGGAAAAGGGAAAAGTGGCACTATATGGTATGCTGAGTAGATGTCACAGGGCCGGACTCACAGATTGGAATCTAAAAAAGTTACTCTTTAAGACTCTCGTACAGACAGTCATGTTATATGGCCAGACACGGAACTAGGAACGCGAGACCTGGTGCAGGCCAAAGCAGTGCAAAAAATATGGGAGACTCCAGGGACAAAAATGCAGTTCTATATCACAGAAGTTCACCCAATGCTAATCTACGGTGAACAAAACTATTTGAAGGCTTCCATCCTGAGGTACTTGAAACATACCATTTCCAGATACAGATGTGGCTCACATAGACTGAACATTGAGACTGGAAGATGGGCCAAAGTTCCTCGCGGACACAGGATCTGTACACTCTGTGATCTAGGAGAAGTGGAAGATGAAAGACATGTCTTTCTGACTTATAGGGAGTATGAGCACATTAGGATAAAATTCGACATAAATTCCACTGATCTCATCTCATTGTGGAATACAGAGCCTATGTTACTTGGTAAATATATGAAGCAAGTTGAACTTCACAGAAACTTGCTATGCAAAGTTTAAATGAAAATGTAACCTTTTCGCTCCATGACCTTCAAGGTCCCATGGGGGCGTGATTTAATATATTTATTTATTTATTTTTGTCTGCCCTGCGTGTTTTGGCTGATATGATTTTCTTATTCGTGCAACCCTTACGTGGAACAACTCCGTCATGCCCGCCAGCAATGGATAGAATATGGAAGACCGCTGCAAACAAAACAGGGAGGCACGAAGTCTGAGGAGTATAAGGCATTGGAAAAGACCTTGGCCCAGACTATCATCCAAGATAAGAAACCAAGGCCCAAAAAGATAGGAAAAAAAGTGGGAAGGAAGCTGGGGAGACTTCTGAAGCATATTCCAGAGGACCTACAGATGCCTACAGGATCATCTTCGCTAAGGACGAAGTCTGGGCGAAGTGGAATGAGTTTTGGGATGCTTATGCTCAGAAACAGCTATTAGATGCAATGGAAAGAGTGCCTCCTAAAGATACTTCCATATTTGATTTGAGGACCATCGAGATGAGAAAAGTATAGGGCCTTTAGGATGATGAAGTCATTTGGTTGTTAGATCAATACATAAACAAGGAAGTTTTGTACAAGAAGGCTTCTTCAGTTAAGAACAAAATGTCCTTCGTTGATTGTTGTACTCATAAGGACATGCGAGTTATGAAGGTAGCAGTTGGGCAAGAACTTCAGAAGCTATCTGGTGATGTAACATTGTCTGAACTCGGCCTGCTAGACAAGTACGGTGTGTCTGCTGATGACATCAAGAAATACGTCTTCTGGTCCAAGGACTTTCTGAAAAACAGGAAATCAAAGAACCAACAGCATACTACAAAACTATCAGATACGGCGATGGCTGAGCTGAGAAGAAAGGTTGCCATCCTGATAGATGCTGGTGGTGACTTACCTGCACTCCAATACCTGGTCTCTACTAGCTATAAAGGTCTCCTACCCGATACAACAATAGGCCCTCGTAATATTTCTCTATTTGTATCGGATAGCAGGACTGCAAAAGGAGAAAAGCGGATGAATCAAAAGGAGTACAACAGAATCAAAATGAATGTGCTTGGTAATATTCCAATTGGTAATGTTACACTTGGGGGTACGACTATGGTAATTCCTGATACAAGCCAGGATGATCGTGCAAGCTCAGATTCAACCACTGAGGTTCGGAATCAAAACCCTGAGGTAGCTTTCATAGAAGAGAACGTGTCCGAACTGAACCATGGAGTTGATGCTTCTGGCAGTAAGCATCCGGGGAGTGAAGTAGATGCTACGATTGCTGGGGATAACCACAAAGGCTCTAATGATGAAATGTAATTCACGCTAGGCGCGATATCTAAAATACTTATGATGGACAAAACGCGTTCGGCGTGTATTGCAGACATTTTTATATGGCTAACTCTTTGTTTTCTATGGTTCAGGGCTCCACCTGCTTGTGACCCCGGGGGATTCACCTCTATTATCAGAGAGTATGCCACCAGGGCGCCATTGAGGATGAATGTCATGCCCTCCAGATCTGCCCAGCGTTTGCTCATATCAGAGAGCGGTATGTTCGATTACTAGTGCCTGGCCAACCGTTGCATGAGTTGTTGAATACGGCGTCAGTGGGTTGTTGGGGTTATACCTCCAGGAGGTTATGGATGCACAGACTCAGTTGTGTCTTCCGGGACGGCATTGAGCTGTCCTACACAATTGTACAGCATGCCAGCAGACTTATTACTGCTAAGGTTTTTCCCTCGAAAACCCATCGGGGCGGGGGGTTTTTTAATCTTGTCAGTAATACGTTTGCTGCTCTCTTTTTTGTTTGGGTCCCATAGGCCAGTCGGGCTCCGTGGACGCTAAAAATATATTCTATTCTATTCTATTGTATTCTATTCTATTCTATTATAGGTATATATACCATGTGCGTTCCTTAGGTTGCCAAAAAACCCATTGTATACGACAGTTCCATATGAAAAACCCTTTGCATACGACTACATTATTTGTAAAAGAATGCAGCCCATATCATATTATTACTTGCCCAAAACACTTTTACTTGACAACCCCTTCCAATATCTCTATTATTTTATATATATAACTAGTAATGGTACCCAGCCTTGCTGGGCATAAATTAGGAACCTTTAATTTCTTTCTTTTTATCTCCTTTTTTTTTTCAAACCCCCTTCTCCCTCCCTTTGCCTTCCCTTTCCCCTTCCCCTTTTTTCTTTCTCTTTTTCTTATCAACTTTTTCCCTTCCTTTTTATCTTTCCCCGCTCTTCCCATTTTTCGACTACTCTTTTTCCCTTTCCTTTTCCCCTTCCTCTTCCTTTTCCTTTTCTCTTTCCCGTTTCTCATGCATTTTTTTCGTTCTCTTTTGCTCACCTTTTTATGTGCCCTTTTCTTCCTTTCCCCACCCTCTTCCTCTTGATCATGTGCCCTTTTCCCCATCTCTTTTCCCATTTCTCTCCCCCTTTTCCTCATGCTCTTTTTTGTTTTCCCCTTCTCCTTTTCCCTTCTCTTTTCCTTTCAACTTTCCATTCTCTTTTCATACTTTCCCCACCCTTTTTGCTTTTATTGTTGTTCCTTTTTCCCTTTCCTTTCTCTTTTTTCCTTCCTTTACACTTTCCCTTTCCGCTTCCGTTCCCTTTCCCTTTTCATATGCCTCTTTTCATTCCCTTTTCTCAACCTTTTTTATGTACCCTTTTTCCTTCTTTCCCCATCCTCTTCCCCCTTTTCCCCTTTCCACTTTCTCCTTTCTTGTTTCTTTTTTCTTTTCCCTTTCCCATACTCTTTTTCCCTTTCCTTTTTCTATTTCCTCACCCTTTTCCTCTTCCCTTTTTTCTCATGCCCTTTTCTCCTTCCTCTTTTCCTCTTTTCCTATTCCTTGCTCCCTACCCTTTGTCTATTCTACTTTCCCCCCACCCTTTTCCTCCATTTTCCATCCTTTTCCCTCTTCTTTTTCTCGATGCTCTTTTTTGCTTCCCTTTTCTCTTTCTTCACCCTTTCTCTCTTCCCTTTTTTTCACGCCCTTTCCTTTTTTCTCTTTTTCTCGTTCCCTTTTCCCAAGTTCTCTTTTGCCCTTTTCCCCCTCTCCTTTCCTTTTTACTTTCTTTTTCCCATGGACTTTGCAACCCTAAACCCTAAACCTTTTCCCTTTTCCCTTTCATTGTTTTTTCTTTTCCCCTTTTCCTTTTTTCCTTTTCCCTTTTTCCCTTTTCCCCCTTTTCCTTTTCCCTTTTTTTCTCTTTTTCCTTTCATCGTTTTTTCTTTTCCTTCCCGTTTTCCTTTTATCTTTTCCCTTTTCCTTTTTCCCTTTCATCGTTTTTTTTTCTTTTCCCTTCCCCTTTTCCTTTTCCCTTTTCCCTTTTCCCTTTCATCGTTTTTCCTTTTCCATTTTCCTTTTCCTTTTCCTTTTCCCTTTTCCCTTTCATCTTTTTTCCTTTTCCCTTCCCCTTTTCCTTTTCCCTTTTCCCTTTCATCGTTTTTCCTTTTCCTTTTTCTTTTTCCCTTTAATATTGAAGCCATAGTCAAGGTGAAATTTTAGTTGAAGACATGCACACATCATCTCCACCATTGGTCAATCAAATCCTCGACCGTCCGATTTAGGGCTCCATTGAAGACACACGCTATAATTTTATAATATACTAGTAATGGTGCCCAGCGTTGTTGGGCATAAGTTGAGAGCCTGTAAATGCTTTGGGATGCAGTGAGAAAAGCCCTATCCCTTTCCCTTTCCCTTTTTCTCTATCCCGCATTTCTGTTTTTCTTATTTTCTCTACTTTTTTTTTTCTTTTCTTTTTTTTTTTTTTCCGTCTTTCTCACATGTTTCCTTGTTTTCCCATCCTTTCCTTCCCCCTTCCCCTTCCACTCCCCCGGATAATCTTTTTTTCTTCCCCCTTTTGCTCCTTTCTCCACCTTTTCCCTCTTCTCTTTTTTCTTTGCCCTTTTCCCTTCCCCTTTCTCCTTTTTTTATGCCTTCTCTTTTCCCCACCTTTTTCCATGTCTTCCCTTTTTCTTAACCTTTTTCTCTTTCGCCCTTTTCCATGCCTATTTTCCCTTCTCTTTTCCTCGCCTATTTTCCCTTCTCTTTTCCTCCTTTTCCCACTCTTTTCCTCTTTTTTTTGTGTAACCTTTTCCCTTCCATTTTTCTTTTCTCCCTTCCGTTTTTCATGCCCTTTTTACCTTCCCTTTTTCCATCTCCTCACCCTTTCCCTCTTTCCCTTTTCCATGTTCCCTTTGTCTCTTCCCCTTTTCCATTTTCCTCATTTCCTTTTTCCCGTGCCTCTCTCTCTTTCCCCCCTTTTCCATTCTTTTTTCTTTTCTATTTCCCTTTTCCCATGCCCTTTTTCCCACCCTTTTCCCTTTTCCCCATGCCTTTTTGCCCTTCACATTCTCTCTTTCCACTTCCCTTTTCTTTTCCTTTTTTCCCTTTTCCTTTCCCTTTTTTCTTTTTTCCCTTTTCCTTTTACCCTTTTCCCTTTTCCCCATGCCTTTTTGCCCTTCACATTCTCTCTTTCCACTTCCCTTTTCCTTTTTTTTTTCCTTTTCTTTTTCCCTTTTCCTTTTTCCCCTTTTTTTTCTTTTTAGCTTTTCCTTTTCCCTTTTCCCTTTTTCCTTTTCCCCATGCCTTTTACCCTTTTCCTTTTCCCCCATGCCTTTTTTTCCTTTCACCCACCCTTTTTCTTTTTCTTTTCTTTTTTTTTTTTTCCTTTTTCCTTTTTCTTTTACCCTTTCCCTTTTCCCCATGCCTTTTTGCCCTTCACATTCTCTCTTTCCACTTCCCTTTTTATTTTTTTCCCTTTTCTTTTCCCTTTTCCTATTTTCCCTTTTCCTTTTTTTTTTTTTCCCTTTTCCTTTTACCCTTTTCCCTTTTCCCCATGCCTTTTTGCCCTTCACATTCTCTTTTCCACTTCCCTTTTCCTTTTTTCCCTTTTTCTTTTTTTTCCCTTTTTTTTTTTTTTTTCCCTTTTCCTTTTTGCCTTTTTCCTTTTCCCCATGCCTTTTTCTTTTCCCCACCCTTTCTCTTTTTCCTTTTCTTTTCCCTTTTTTCCTTTTTCCCTTTACCTTTTACCCTTTTCCCTTTTCCCCATGCCTTTTTGCCCTTCACATTCTCTCTTTCCACTTTCCTTTTCCTTTTCCCCCTTTTCATTTACCCTTTCCCCTTAAGAGATCGACGCATGACCAATCACAGTGTTGGTAAGTCGTGCAATAAATCTAGGCCTTCGAATGCATCCAGATGATCTCGGCCATTCAAATTAAGGCTCGATGCACTACCCACTTACGGTCATATCATATTATCACAGAATCCCTGACAGTAGAAGCTCACCAAAAATGACAGACCCTTACAATATGAATACGAATCGAACACTGGCGCCACCACACTCTCTTTGGTATCTGTACGACATTCAAACTATAAAAGCCTTATATTTTTCTTACATATACGGTACCAGAGAGGCAATAAAAAAACCCACTTGGTGCACTCACATGTTTCATACCCCATAATCTAGGTGAACCCCCCGGGCTTGTGACAAAATCATTGTCTTTGATCTGAATGGTGTCTTGTGTAAAACATTTCCTAAGAAGCTTATTAACAGGGATGACTTCGAACAAGTCCCTCTAGAATCGAATACTAAGTGGATCTATCCTTGCCCACACTTAGAAGATATGATGAATAAGGCATTCAGATTATTTCGAGTTGCCATCTGGTCCTCAATGGAGCGCAGAAATATTGAAGAAGTTCTTAGGGTATTACCAGGAATGAATAGAGACTTTGTGACGATTTGAAACCAAACTAAGTGTATAAAGTTTCCACATCCAAAAGATTCAGATGGCAAAACGGTCTTCGTTAAACATCTTGGTACTATGATGGATCTGCTTGGCATTCAAAAGAAAGAGAACATCATAATAGTAGATGATGATGCTCTTAAGTGCTTTTATAATCAAGGTCAGGCTCTAAATCCACCAAGTTACACTCCACTAGATTACTCAACAGATGAGTTTCTAGTACTATTCATGTCCATCATGAGTGGGTTGGCTGCTGGTAAAACAGTATCAGATGTTGTCAAAATGCATCCATAACTAGATCGGACTAAGGAGATGGATCCCTATATTGAGAGTTATTTGACAAAGAAAGGACTAGTCCCTCCATGATGTAATTTTCATATCAAGTGAATACAATATAAAAAGTGTTCTGTGTATATTGATGTATTGTTATCTACAAATGCTAATCAAACAACACATTCTTCTCACTAAAACAAGAAAATGTTAAACCACCCACTACTATAATGTAAAAATTTGCACCCTTGCAAAACAGCATGTCACACACCACAACACTATATTGAAAAAATGGTATGCAAAAGTGGCGTGCTTTTGGAATAGACATAAATCCAATTTAAATGAATAATGGTTGTTAGTTGACTCAAAAGTTCTTTGGTGCCAAGGCCTGGATAAATATATAGGTTGCCTTGTATTTTTGCAGGTTAGCACACTAATAGAAAGAAAAGTTAAGACTAAAGAATTTGGAGGCACAAAGAAGAAAAACAATGAACAAGAGAAGAAGCCTAATATAAATAAGGTAGGATTTTCGTCTTGCCTGAAGTAAAAGCTATAATCACAGAAGATTGGTACTCTAAAGAGAAGGCTGCAGAAGCCAAGGATCATGGCAGTAATGGACAGACAACCACAAACGACATTTCAACCCCAATGGTTGAAATGCAGCTTGCTCGAAATGCCGGGGAAAATATTGCAAAGACAAGCAAGATGCTTAACATACCAGAACCCAGGACAGGACCATAGATTAGAATCCAGGACAGGCCCATAGATTTCTCCAACATGCTATGGCCTGGCAAACCTATATGTGCATGTCTGTGTTTAGACCATGGTTATTTCGGCGTGCTCTGTAGCTCTGCTTTTCTTAAAATCGAGACTGAAGGGTATTGATTGAGACAAAAACAAACAAAGCAATCGGGTCTGTTCAGGATTGTATTGGAGATTGAATCGATGGGTTTCATGGAATAATTTAAGGCTAAACTTAGCTATTTGACGATTTTATAGCACATTTTCGAAAAAAAAATGGCTAAAGTAAATGAAAAAAATTGGGAAAAAAATAATAATTTTAGCTTAACGTTTTCCGGGACTGCACCAAGCCTGGAGCTCTTTAGCCAAACGCTAGAAAGTAAGAGAATGAAATTTTGTATTGTTTAGCTAAACCATAGAAACTTTTAGAATGAATTTGGGGCTAGTTTAGCTAACATCATTCCAGTTTATATGAAATATATGATTAGTAGCTTAGTTTCTAGCATTATGAATTAATTTGAGTTCGAGACATTGCTAATTAGCATTATTTTAGAATGTTTTCACGAAGAAAATGACTAAAATAAGTGAAATATATTGAAAAGAAGTATAGTAATTTGGTTTAATATTTTCTGTTGGCCACACCATAGAAATTTTTGGGATGATGTTTGGGTTAGTTTAGCTAAATGCTAGAAAGTATGAGAGGAAAGCTGTGTAGAGTTTAGCTAAACCACAGAAAGTTTTGGGATTAATATCGAGCAAGTTTAGCTAAAGTCATTCTGACTAATAAGAAATATGTGATTAGTAATTTATTCCCTGATGGGTTTTGCACTAGTTTTGTTTGTCCTGTTCTCAACACTCAGATGTAAAAAAGAAACTAAAAACTAACTAGCTATGTAAGAAAGAACTAACCTGGCAATTGACTTGTAGATTGAATTGAGCTATAGATTGAATTGAACGTCATTTAGATGGTTAGACCGTTTCCAGAGCGGCTGGTCGGCAACAGGGGCGACCGATAGTCTACATGAGATAGTGAGTTTAAAGCAGTTTTTGGCATATTCTGGGCATATACTGGCATATACCTGAAATATGCCAAAAACCCACATGAATGAGGTTTGCCCCCTTAGGGGTAACCCAAAAAATTGCAAAACTTATTGTCATAAGAAGTCGTACGAGAACAACTTGCATTCATGCCCTAAAACCCAATGCGAATAGCAAATCTGCAAATGCACATTTCTGGTAGCATAGTTGGTATGCATTCTCAAATTCTAACCAGTCCCCAATTTCAATGACATTGGCAGAAATGTCATCAATAATAGCACACTATTTCGTTTGTTTGAAGCAACATGCATTTACACATTCCCATTAAAGGGCCCCAAATTATCATTCTTTTATCTGAAGTAGCGTGCATACAAACAAAAGGGTACCATGGCACCAGAAGGACTCCATAAATAGAAAAGCCAAAAGAAATGGCAGAAATGTCATCAATAATAGCACATTATTTCGTTTGTTTAAAGCGACATGCATTTACACATTGCCATTAAAGGGCCCAAATTATCATTCTTTTGTCTGAAGTAGCGTGCATACAAACACTAAAGGGCACCATGGCACTAGGAGGACTCCATAAATAGAAAAGCCAAAAGAAACTAGTTGTATAGTCTTTCTTATTCTCTTAGGAGAGCCTCAAAGCTTCTGCGGCCTTCACTAATTTGAACATATGAATGTTGAAGATCCATGACTTCAAGTGCTCAATCGATACTGCATTTTTAACTTAATCTAGCCATCTGGAAAGATAAATAATACACCTCTAGAGTTCACAAGAGGCAGCCAATTCTATCTTTTCCTGATAAAAGTGTTTTGCGGACTGTTGAGTTAAATTTTGAAATCAAGCAGAGGTTTGAATGAAGAGACCTAAAGAGGGAGAAGTTCACTCTAACCTAACAAACAGATGCTCTTATGTGGATGGGCTTCAAGCAGACGAGTTCTGGCATTTAAGTTCCTTGGAAGAACACAGCATCCAAAAACATAATAGAAGTTGCAGTGAACTTAACAATGCAGAGCAGTTTTGTAAGTAGAAAGCATCTAAACTTGAATTCCAGTTGAACAAGAAGGAAGTTGCCAATGCTAAAGTAACAGATTATTGTACAATGTACAAATAATAGCTTTAGCTTCACCAAAATATGAAGCTGCTTCCCAAAGGGATAAAACTGCAATGTACTACATTAAATTATTCAAAGTACAACATCGTTGGAGATTCCAAGGATCGAAACAAGTGTTATCATGGAGTAATCACCAAGTGTTCACTTACCATCAGGCTTTCTTGGAAATACTTGGTTGTTTATGTCAAAGGAAGTAAACTGAAACAACTTCTCAAGCTTTGCCTTTTCTATACTGAATTTCTTCGCTAAATCATCTAAGCTATGTGATCCGTGACGAAGAGTGAACAGTTCTCGTAGCTGAGATTCATTGAGTTTACCAATTGTGGTAGTTTCAACGGGCTCTGCTGCAAATGAAGTTTGACCTTTAGCTGGTCTAGGCCTGCTGTATTCAGGTCTTATTGTAGCCTGAAATAAACAATATGGTAAATATATGGAATACAAGAACTTTCAAAGTAAACAGAATGGGGTCAAACCAGTCTAGTCTCTTGCCGCCCTCCAGGTCTGGTAACCACGGACCCTACAACCTGTTGCACCATCGCTGCATATTTGGGATTGTTTCGATCCCACTCATTTGGATCTTCTTTAACTGGTGGTGGCTCAATAATTGGTTCTGCAGTGGGCACTATATAAGACTACAATCCAGATACAAAAACTGCAACTTATATCATTTTGAATCCCAGAGATCTGGCATTGTCAAATGTTGGGATTAAATGACAAAGATGAAAATGATATGGCATACCAGCTCCTATAATAGCTCAGATATGATAGTGAAATTAACTTTCCAATGCATGCCTGTACATTAGGATTGCAACAGCAGCAGGATAGCAAATGAAGTGGCTCTTAATCACATCAAAATTCAAATGTCAGGGTTGGGGTTGGCTGGAGATAATGACTTAAGGTTGAGGGCAGGATGAAAATAAAGTTGGTTCTTTGTAGTTTCTACAAATCGCTTCTGCAACCAAATAGCTGCATCATATTTCACATAACGTTTGGTAGATAGCAACAACAAAAATGCTCTCCAAATTCGTTCGCTACTTCAATCTGCAGAAACCATTGCCTTGCTGCAACTTTGAATTTGAAATGCATAGAATTACAAATTTTCCACTTTGATCTCAATTCCACCAACTCATCTACATCAAAAACTAACATGTAAAGCAGCACCTTGTTATGAAGCTAATGATATTTAGCATGCTAGTAGACTGTATGTACGGCAGAACCCAGTTTTTTGTCAATGAACTGGCTATAACAGTGTTGCCAGAAATGATATGGTCCACAAAAAATACAAATAATTTATTAATGTATGTCCTCAACCACCTTGCTGATGAAGGACATTAACCATATAACTAAGGAACATAAGGCGTATATGGCCAAAATTCAGCAACGGAAATATGTGCAAGCAAATGGACCATCACAATATGTAGCCCTTCAAGCTGACGATAATATGCAACAATTTCATTCTCAAAGAGCTTTTAATGGAGATAGATACCGGACCCATTTTTCTAGGCAATAAGCAATTCAAAAAATGAACAAATAAGTAAGGAAGCACCTACGAGATTCGGGCCGATGAACACGAACATCCGAAGTCCTTGGTTGGGACTGCTTGGGCGCCGCTCTGGAAGCACCCCCTGTCAGCTTGCGAAGGGCTTGTCCCATGTTCACTTCGTTTAGAAGGACCTGGTCCGGTTGATATTTTCCTAGGGTTTGGAGGTTGCGGATAAAATATACCGTGGTTCATTTAGTACCGTGGTCTTAGTTATGGTGCCCCATCATTGCTCGGCATAACTTGAAAACTAGTAAATGCTTAATCCCAGTTACACTGACAATATTTATAGGTCAAGTGAAACTAGTAAATGCTTAATCTCAAGTGACGGTCAGTGACACGTACAGTTTGTATAGGTTGTAAGAGTCTAAAAAGTCGCAATCAAATTTTAAGTTGTTTATCCAGAGACAGAGAAAAAGAAAAAAACAAGGTGCTGCGCACGGAGGGTTGCCCTCCAATTTCTTGAGGGTGAAGTGGCCTGAATCAAACTCAAACCATGAAGTCATGTTTTCATAATCTATATTTAAATTAAAATAGACCCTACCATGTTCTTACAATCAGTTTGTAGGTTCCCTACATTCATGTACAAGCCCGTCCACAAGTGCCCCTCGATTGAATTGTGTGTGCAACTGAGTAGTTTAATGTTGTAGAAATGCCTCTAGATGTTTTATATCTTGCAGACACAATCATAGCACTTTCCAATACTCACAATATTTTAAGCTGTATTCCGGTTAGCCGGTTTCAAAGTCGCTGCCCAACAACAGTGGCCACCGCCAGTTTACACCCGATAGCAAGTTTGGAGCAGTCATTGGCATATTCCTAGCATGTACTAGCATATACTTGGAATATGCCATATACCTACATGGACAAGGGCTTGCCCCCCTAGGGGCAACCCAAAAATCAATAAGGCTCTAAAGGCTAAGCTTTCTACATCTCTCAAATTTATATCGGGTGTCTGTTATTATTCTGTTAACACCATATATTGGTGATGATCAAACCTTCCTGGATATTGAACTATCAGAAACTGAGCAAGAACAAAGAAGTAAAGTCCACATATATGAATATTCTTGAAGTTATATACATTGTACTTTCTGTGCCATGTATTCTTGTGGTTTACAAACTAGCACAGATGCCCTTTTGTGGTTTTACAAATTTGATGTCCTTGGTGAAATAGTGCAAAACATAAAGCATCTTCTAGTTTTTCCCTTTTACAAATCCCCTCATAAGTTTCTTATTTCACCTAGGGCCCTAGTGCCCTTGCATCTAGTGATAATGATTCCGATGTGAATTCTTTTGGTTCTTGAACAACAAAAGGTCTTCTTGTACAGCACTCTTTGTTGTGCGAAAATATGGTAATCCGAGGGCATTTTGTGGATTACGAAATACTAAAGAGTATTTGACACAAGTACACTTGTCCTGGACATGGACTTTGACCAAGGGCATCAAATAAATTTTCAAAACTTAGCTCTATAGATAAACTTTCTTTTACATCATACTACAAGGCAGCATCCAATAGGGACATATGAGTTCCACCTAAATGTTCCATCCAATAGGGACATATGAGGTCCACTAAATGTCCCAAGATGGTCTTGAACATGTGAGTTGCACTAAATGTTCTAAGAGGGTCTTGAACACAGGATTGTTAACCCAAAGGATTAGCCACCAAACCAGAGGAAAAGTAAATAATGAAAAAGCATAAACCTTAGATATATCAAACTTAAGGACATAAAGTGAAAAAGACAACCAACCAAATGCATCTATCTTCTTATATTATAAAAATATACCTTGTGTCTTCCATGGAGACCTAGATCGAACGGTTGAGGATTTGATCAACCAACAGTGAAGATGACATGTGCGCAACTTCAAACAAAATTTTAGCTTGACTGTTTGTTCAATACAATTCACTCAATCTGACAGTCAAGGGGTGAAATGGGAAAGGGAAAAGGAAAAAGAAAGGAAAAATGGAGAAAAAGGGAAAAGAGAAAAAGGACAAAAGGAAAAGGAGAACGGAAAAGGGAAAATAGGAAAATATAAAAATAAAAAAAGAAAAAATGCAAAAATAGAAAAAGAAAAGGGGAAAGGGAGAAAAGAAAAAAAAAGTGGAGAAGGAAAAAAGGGAAGGGAAGAAGAAAATGAAAAAGGGAAGGCAAAAGGGCCGAAGGAAAAGGGAAGACAAAAGGGCCGAAGGAAAAAGGAAGGGGAAAAGGGAAGGAAAAAAGGAGGAGAGAAAAAAAGTGGAGAAACGGGAAGACAAAAGGGAAGGCAAAAGTGCCAAAGGCGGCCAAGGAAAAGGGAAGACAAAAGGGCCGAAGGAAAAGGGAAGGAAAAAAGGAGAAGAGAAAAAAAACGGAGAAAGGGGTTGGGAAAAAGGGCTTATGAAAAGGAAAAGGGAAAGGAAAAGAGAAAAAGAAAGGGTCAGGGGAGAGGGGAAATGGAAGGAAAAAAAAGGAAGAGAGAAAGGGTTGGGAGAGGAGGAAAGGGGAAGGGAAAAGGGCCATCGGGAAAAAGGAAAGGGAAGCGAAGGGAAGGAAAAGAAAAAAGGGAAGGTGAAAAGAACGGGGGGAAATAAAAAAATAAAAAAGGAAGAGAGAAAGGGTTGGGAGATGAGGAAAAGGTAAAGGAAAAAGGCCATCGGGAAAAGGGAAAAGAAGGGGAAAGGGAAATGAAGGAAAGGGAAGGGAAGGGGAGAAAGGGAAAAAGATAAAAGGAAAAAGGGAAGGTGAAAAGAGGGAAATAAAAAAAGAAAAAAAAAAGGAAAATGGGGAATGGAAAAATGGAAAAGAGAAAGGGAAAAGGGAAAGGAGAATGAAAAAAGGGAAGCGCGGGGATGGGCAAAGGGAAAAGGAAAAAAAAGAAAAAATAAGAGTAACACGGGAAAATAGAACTGGGAGGGGAACTAAAAATAGAAAAAGGAAAAAGGAAAACGCGGCGAATAGAAAAAGAGAAAAGGAAAAAAGGGAAAGGGAAAAAAGTAAAGGGCAAACAGAAATATGAGAAAAGGGAAGGGGAAAATAAAAAAGGAAAAACAGGGAAGGGGCAAAATGGGGAAACGGAAAATGGAAGAAATGGGATAGTGAAAAAAGGTAAATGGATCGGCCTTCAATAAAAAAGAAAAAAGGCAAATGGGAAAACAGAAAAAGAAGAGACGAAAAGAGGGGGAAAAAAAGAAAGGAAAAGCGGGAAAAGGGAAAAAGCTAGGGGAACTTTGAGGGAATTGGAAAATGCAATTGAATGCTCTTAATTGTGCAATCTTAAAAATGCGAGTTCATTTAACTCCAGTGTATCATTTATAGTTCTTAGCTATGTCCAGCAACGCTGGGCTCCATTTCTAGTTCAATCATAATCTTTAGCCAAACCTTAAGCTTTATTGTTCATATGGTATCGAATGAATTCTACTTCGTATCCTTCATCACCTTAGACGCCCAATTCTCTACTCAATCTCCCTTGTATCGAAACTACCCCATAACCATCCGGATCATCTCTATTTATGTAATCCCATCGGTTTTGTTTCTAGTTTTGCTCGTCTCTGTGCTACTCCACTAGTCGACCAGTTCCCTTTTCGGAGACCTTGATCATACATGGACATACACAATAACATTTGACTCAAATATATGTGACTGTGTCTGTAATGTGCATGCATCAATGGATCCTCTAAAGGGCAACCCATTGATGCGATTGTTTCATTTGATAGTGCCTGCCAGAGGTTTGATGCTTAATCCTTAGTAGAGGAAGCAATGTCTCACTTCATTTGTTATGTAAGTTATAGATAAGTGATGGGTGAAAGCATGCTAGGGTGTACCATCTAAGGTACTTTTTAGGGAGTGCGAAACTACCCAGAAAAGTACCCAGCACTGGGTACTGGGAACTTGCATAAATGCTGCAATAAATAATAAGTTTGAGAGTTAATTCATTTATATTAGTCTCTAATAGTATTGTTATCCTCTAATACTATAGATTGACATGTTATTGACCTTCAATTCAAAAAATTTCAATTGATTTTAATGGAAAGAAAAAAACAAAAGTACCGCTTTTAAAAGTACCCAATGTAGGTACTTTTGAGGGTTCCAAAAGTGGTACACCGTAGCATGCTTTTACCCTGATACAGAGCATAAGGGTGAGGCTGTCCCTTAATTAGAACAGACAGTTCAAACTAACACCTCATTGGTTTTTCATAGTTCTGTTAATGTTTTCAGCATTGGTTATTGACCTTGTTAAAACAGTTAACTCAGTGCGCACGTTGTATATTTTACTCAATTGCATTCAGTTCCTCGTCTTCATTAATAAACCGATTTTTCCTCGTACTAAGCAAATAAATCTCAGAATCAATAAGCCACGCAGTTATAGTTTCAAGGAAATAAAATTGGTTCAAAGATAAAATGGTAGCAAAGACGCATAACAATTATTCGAGAATAGGCTTTAAAATTGGTTAAGAAACGAAAATATGTGCTCTTTGTATTTGCATCCAATGCAACTCGAACGAATTTTGGGAACCAAATAACGCAACCCGTCATTTAAAGCCAATGCATGAAAAACCTTAAGCAAAGATAGAAGCAATAAAACGAGTAACTTTTACCACTTCGGGGGGTTCGCCAAGACATTGATGAAAAACTTTGCCTCAGAATAACAAGCAATAGATTTGTATTCCTCCTTGAAAACTAATGTGTAAAACCTGACTTACTTGTTTTGTGTCACTTCCTGACATGAGAAGATCAGTCGTCACCATTCCTGGCTATTTTCAAGTATCTAGGAATCAGTTTATCGCCCACCAAATACCTCTCTTGGTTACACTAATGCTAAAAAATATGCGTACATTTGATACAAAACGCATATTATGCATTGTTTGGGTAAAAGTGACTTCGAAGCATCCACAGCGAAACATTGCCCAGGATACTTACTATTACAGTAAAGTTGTCAAATACAACATCCCATGTTTCAGAAAGACAGTTGATTGATTTGATGTGTGCTACTAGATTTTGGATGCTTAACAATGAAGACGACAGATTCCGTAGCAAAGGGTTAAGAAAGCTTATACCGATAGGTTGTGTACAATGACGTTCTTTACTCCTTGCATCCCTAACTCTGCCTTCATATGCACCAAAGAATGTTATGAAGTCTCACACATGCCCAAAGGCAACTGAAGAGCTTGATTTACCTGCAGAGTCTTAGTAAACTGTTGAAGGCTACGCTTTGTTGCACCATATGCTGCAAACCTGATGTGGAAAACAAGTAAGGCTTGAAACTGGCAATATTGTAGTTTGATGTCTAGCCACTATAACATTTATCTTTAAAGTTAAAAACTGAAAACAAATGTATGGCTTGGAGTTGGCCGCCCGTCAGCACCTGCTTCATCCATGTTAAATATATGACCTCCTCTAGGTTGTCCTTTCATAAGTCTAATTGCCTGATCAATACCACCATATGATAATATCTTACAATCTGCTTTCCCATGCAATCAAATCCTATCCTTCAGACATACCTCCCGACAGCATAGCATGATACCAATCATATTTGTCTGTACAATTTCCCTGTATGTGTTTTTCCCTACACGATATTAATACAAGCTGAGAAATTGCTTCAAATGACTGCTACATGCAATTGGTCTTACAATATAGCATCATCTGTTGTATCCACAACTGACTTGTATGTATAAGCATTGGAGTTTATCTACATGGAAAGAACATGCTTCTTGTCAGACATTACATCTCATCATATAAGGACTAGAAAAGACGTGTAAAATCCTTGACATGGAAATGAAGGCCTTTCCATCAAGAAGCAGGAACGCAAAAAAGGAGTATTGAATATAAGATAATCAATCCTTACAAGGTATTTACTCCATAAAAGACCTACCCAAATGTGAACGTAACCCAGCTGCTGCTTTACATATTTTACTAGTTCGTTCACGCTCTTTGAATCTTTAACATCACAAGCTTTACCTTGTCGCAGGAGGTGTTGGTACGTATATGCAAGGAAAAATAATTAGTTTGCTCTCATTTATGCATAACAACATACCACGATAGTTTGTTTTCCAAATTCCTTCTGAAGGTCATGTACAACCCTCTGCACAAACATACCACGATAGTTTGTTTTCCAAATTCCTTCTGAAGGTCATGTACAACCCTCTGCACAAACATACCACGATAGTTTGTTTTCCAAATTCCTTCTGAAGGTCATCTTCGTGTTCCTAATCTTCAATAGATGGTTCAATATGTGATGACGGGGTTTTAAGAGCCATTTCCAAATCAAAAGGCTGATGCTGCCAAATGTAAGAAGATGCCATACTCAATCTTCAAGGCATACCTGTCGAAGGTCTGAGAGTCGAGAAAGGACGTCAATTTCTGGGAGGTTGTTACTTACTACAAAATCAGGGCACAGAGCATATAGAACAGTGTCGTCCATTGCCGTGGAAGACTCCATAGAGGCCGCGATATCTGAACCCTGTGTCTGTTAAACCGGTTAGCCGGTTTCAAAGTCGCTGCCCGACAACAGCGGCCATCGCCAATTTACACCCGATAGCCTGTTTTGAGCAGTCATTGGCATATTCCTGGCATATACTAACATATGCTTGGAATATGCCATAAGCCCACATAAACAAGGGCTTGCCCCCCTAGGGGCAACCCAAAAACTAGTCAAAAGCAGGTTTGATTACTTTGATATCAGATTGTAGAATATGGTATGGGTAAGGACAAGAGCTATCACAAGAATGCATGGAAAGACAACAGCTATATGGAATGTTTAATTGGGCATTTGGGAATTCAAATAGATGGTACCAAAGTAGATTATTTGCTTAGGCGTCAATTTGTAGATTATTATGTCAATTTAGAAAGTTTGCAATGATGGGCAAGGAAGGCAAATTTAAACAAATTTAGACGTGTTCGGCATAATAGAAGTGTACATAGAACTTGCAACCAAGAATAAGATATTTTTTTGGTGTTCTATCTCCAGTCTCTCTCTGGTGGTTGATTGTTTATATTATCATGAAGTAACTACCGATGGCCATTGCATAGCTATTTCACCTGTGAGTGGTACCTTTGCACCCCCGTTAAGTTAGGATTTCATTAAGCTGTTATCGGTTCCTAGATTCACATCACAAGTTAGGTTAATGTGACAAAAGCTGCAACATCTTCAAAATCGATATTCAACAATGGGCACTTATCTGTGCATGGCCTTGAAGCTGATCCAAAGCGGGGTGCCGGTATTAATAGGAAAAAGTGAAGCCTTCAGAAAAGGCTACAATAAACCAACATGATGTGCTAGTAGCGCCCATCAGGGAGCTCGCCCGTGCTCCATAAGTCCATGGGCCTCAGGGCACAAGGGACAATAATGTATCTATCTATCTATCTATCTATTTTTGAAGGTGCTAGAAACATTCTTGAATTGTATTCACTTACTAATCAAAAGATGTTTGCAATGTTAATAGCACTTATTCTATTGTGATGGCCTGCAATGCAGAATATATTATTAGCTGCAGCACATTGTGTCTAACTCTGAGATTTGCAATTCCTCCTGCATTGTAACAAGCTTATCCTTGACTTCATTCATATTATTTTTCCCATAGTAGTAGTAAATAATCATATTAGAATGCTTAATTAGGATTTTGAGTGAAAATAAAAAGATGACAGCTCTGATTGATTAAATCAGGCGTAGTTGCTGCAAGAGAGGATGCTGGCAATAGTAACTTTATAAAAATATTTGTGTTAATCTGCTTATCAAGTTAATATCCATGGCATTATGGATAAGTTGCAGATATTTGCAAGTTCTTAGCAATTTTAACATTACATATTCTAAACGAGCTGCACCCGGGACTACCACAGTCGTCGGATGCGTCGATCCTATGACCCAGATCGTATGTTGGGGCCTGTTAGCACCTCTTGTTTCGCTTATAGTCATTTATGATTGGAGGCGCCTATGATTTTGAAATATGAAATATGATTTCGCCTAAGGTTTTTAGGGAATATCGAACCTCTATACGGCTTTTTAGAATATGAAATACGGGGGCTCGAACCTCTACCAAAATAATTCAATGTCTTAATAAGACTACTTTAACCAATATAGCCAGTGAGTTAATGTGATTATTTTCTATCTTGAATTTATGTGTTTTTTTTTATAACAACACATTCAATTGTTTTAGGGATATATGGTCTATGATTTCAGGAATTGTTATTTTTTACATCCATATCAAATCCCCGTGGAACCCCCTGTTATTTTGCTAGATATTTTAAATGAGGTGCACCCCGGACTACCACAGTCGTCGGATTCGTCGATCCTACGACCCAGATCGTATGTTGGGGCCTATTAGCACCTCTCGTTTCGCTTATAGTCATTTATGATTGGAGGCGCCTATGATTTTGAAATATGAAATACGATTTCGCCTAAGGTTTTGAGGGAATATCGAACCTCTATACGGCTTTGATTACGATTTTAGAATGTTAAATACGGGGGCTCGAACCAAAATAACTCAATGTCCTAATAAGACTACTTTAACCAATATACCCAGTAAGTTAATGTGATTATTTTTTATCTTGAATTTATGTTTTTTTTTTATAACAACACATTCAATTGTTTTAGGGATATATGGTCTATGGTTTCAGGAATTGTTATTTTTTACATCCATATCAAAACCCCCTGGAACCCTTGTTATTTTGCTACATATTCAAGCTAAAGATCCATGCTCTAAAGAAGTTTGTTGATCTTGAGTACGAGGTTCATGTCTGAAATCCAGAGCAAGTGGAACTCGTTAGTCAATAACATTGTTGTGCTAAAGGTCCTATTATGAAGTCGTCCTAAGTTAGACGTAAGAAATCTTACCTCTACCCATCTTACAACGATTAGAAATGAATGATTGCATTCCATGTAAACTGTCTCAGCAGCCCAACCTTGTTGAATACATGATTTTCTTTAGGCAAACTTCTACAAGTATAAAGAATATGAACAAGATGGTGATCTAAGCTAGGAGATGAAGCAATTCTGCTTTGGGAGATTCAGTGATATAAGTAAACTTCTACGGTAGGACAGGGCTCTTGAAGTTGAACTGCAGAGGTCGCCACTACCCAGAATATTTTCTTTTCCACAGATTTAGGTTCAGTGGTCTGGAGTTCGAGAGGAAACTTGAACTCGAGGAAGAATATTTAGCTTTTTTCTTATTTTTGGGCCCTCGATAAGATAAGTAGTAATTTTTTGGCCACTTCAGGTGAATAGAGAGTAGTTTCCTAGACATCCAATCCAATTCAGCTGCCCAATCACTTGATGGAGCAACAGAAACTTCAATGCCAATTGGTAAAGTCCACATGTCTACCAAATCCCTTGCTTTGTCCGTGAAATTATGTTTCGCAATGCCACTCGGCTTATTAACGCTCCACGATGCCTGTTACAGTTATGGGAAGACATTATCTTTTCAAATGTGATTGCATGACCTTGTTTTCTTTTGGAGATTGATATGATATGCCACGAATAACAAAGACAAATCAAACGTTAAACCACATCTACCATTATGACTTGTGAGTTTAAATCATTCCAGGGACTAGAAAAAGAGATGCTATATTACCATAAATTCATCATCTTCTATATATAATACTAAAAGAAGAAGAGATTTTAACGTCACGCCACAAGGTAGCGTCCTATCGGACATGTGACACTTTACAACACACCCAGATGGGTCCTGCCCCCACCACTTTACATTGCTGAAGTGGGTCCTCCCCCCACCAGCTTTACATTGCATGGCCACTTTCACAACGAGGCGTTGAACCCGTGACCTTGGGTATGGCAGCTTAACGTCTTAGAGGATAGTTTGTGCAGCGTTTGGTCCGTTGATTTTTGCTATTCCATTTTGAGCAGTTATTTTATTCGCTTTGCTTTCTTTCTCATTATGTGCAAACAAAGATGAGGTCTATGAGAAAATCCTACATGGGGATGCTGTTGTTTGTCCTACACTGGGATGCTGTTGCTTGGGGTGCAAGGATTGGAGGTTGTGCCCGGAATGAGGAATTTCTTCTTGTTCTATTCTTGTTCTAGAGTATTTTGTAAAGATGCAAGATGAAGGCGTGAAGCCAAACAAGGTCACATATTCGAACATTTTGAAAATGTGCGGAAATATTGGAGCATGGCCGGATAATCCATCGCCAGATCTTAGAAGATGGTTATGACTGAGATGTGGTTCTACGGAGCAGCCTTATTGACATGTATGCAATGTGGAGTAGTTTAGAGAAGTCTCACAAAGTTTCATAATAGTGGCAAATCAGAATGTGGTATCTTGGGTAGCAACGATTGCAGGATATACCGAGCATGGGAAAGGCCTTGAAATCCTTTCAGAACATGCACGAAAAAGGCATAATGGTAGACAAGCTAACATTCCTTTGCGTTCTTGTTGTTTGTAGTCGTGCCAATCTGGTTTGTGAAGGCCATTGGCTGTTTGTACATGTCAAGGATAAAGGCATTACTCCAGATATGGATCATATTAACTGTTTGGCTGATCTGTTGGAGCGCACTGGGTTTTTAGAAGAAGGGAAGGACCTGCTTATACCTACTGGACATGATAATGTTTTGGCTTGGATATCCCTTCTTAATGCTTGTAAATTGCATGGCAACGTAAGAATAGGGAGACACAGCTTTAATAATGTGTTGCATTTGGATCCATCTAGATGTACGGGCTATGTTCTAATGTCAAACATCTATGCAGATGCTTATATGCAAGAGGATGCCAAGGAGATTGAACAGTTAAGGAGACGTGTTGGAACATTGGATAAAATTGATTGAAATAAATAAGAATCTATCTGAATGCTCATATGCAAGAGGATGCTAAGAAGGCCAAACGGTTCAGAAGCTGTACATGTATATTGACTTTTCTTGAAGTTCCAAGTTTTTGCCTATTATTGTAAACAAGTAAGAACTCTTTTGGATCATTGATTAGGAAAAAAGAAATATAAGAATTTATTGTGAATTCCTGGGATAACCTTTTGGTGTTTTTAGTTGTGAGAGAATGTCGTTTATAAATTGGATTGGTTTGAAAACTTCCAACCTAAATTTTTTCTGAAAAAAAGGCATCATTACTTACTCTGTTGAGGAATCAGAAGCTTTATACCAAAAACAAAAGCTACCAAATTGCCCTTACAGTCAATTTAAAACGAGGGGATACATACAATGAATTAACTATTTTACATCTTAAAATAGGTTAGCAAAACATTAGAAACCAGTTCGAAATATTAGAGTGCAGCTGATATGGCCTGATAGAACGGTCTGAACAGAATAATTAGACATATAAAACTGATAAAAGAGGCTGTCGAAGTTTGCTTGATTGTCTCTTCAAAATGTTCATTGTTTTTACAAGTTTCGAATTGGGATTTTTAAATTTTATGCATGATCAAGCATAACTTTAAGGCCATTTAAGATGTCTTACAATCCTGTTCTATTTTTTCAGATACATACTCACAAAGGGCATGTAAAAGCTTATCAAAAGCCGAATGATAGGGTGCTTTGAATGTGTACTCATATGATTCTTCAATCTGCATCTCTGCACAATTGTCAATCTTTAAATTTTCATATGATATAAATCATTTCACTTGACATCTACTATGGAAAGATTTGGATGTTGTATATGAAATGGATTGATATGTTGAATGCGATTTCAAATACCATCACGATCCGCCTCATCAATAAGAATCCTCCGCCCAAAGATCACCGATGTTTGTTAAGAGCTACTTCACATGCAACATAAATAAGAGAAAACATTGATACACAACTGATTCAAAATATAACAGTTTCATCTTCGAGTTTAGAGGCGGGAACCAGAGGATCCCTTTTCTGCAATTAGACCCATATAGGGCACATCTTCTAATTCGAGGTATTATGAAGCGATACATGAGATGGGCTCACCTTCTCTTGGGGATTCAACCTTCCCACTATTTCCTGGTGCTTTTGTTACAAGTTTATGTAAAGATTTGCTTTCCTTGCAAGTTTAGTGGAGTCTACAAGTATAGCAAGTTTTGCTGAGGCTGAGGGATGTAAGACCGGTCTTGAGTCTTGACATATACACAAGGTTCATGAAATATGTATTCTTTTTGCTTCTACTGTTATGTTCTAGGTCTGCTATACATAGAGAAACAACATCCTTCTTATTCCAGATCATTCTTTATAGTTGAGTTAGGGAATGGATCTGCCAAGTTTTTACCTTCTGTGTAGGTCCATTCACATGATAACATGCATTTTGTGCCATTTTTTTGTTCCAGAGAAGTCCAATCTAATGTCATATGAATTTGACCTGCATTTTTTGACAACTATACCTGGAGAAGCTTACATCAAATCGTATTTCTTGCTTTTGATGGTACAGTTCTTCTTTTACAAGTTTGAGATCCTTTCTGCATTATTTCAACATGCATGGAACTCATATATATCTATAAGAAATTGAAAAGCTTCATATGGGGCCTGCTTTTGTTGGACATTTGTTGGACAGCTATGCCTAGATAAGCTTACATCAAGTCATATTTCTTGCTTTGATAGGCTTTTGTTTTGAGATCTTTTCTGCATTATTCCTCAACACACATAGAACTTATATGGAACTTATGTATATCTTCCTTTTTGAGTTTCTCTTTGGCTTGTGGAGAAATGTTGTGGAGGAAGGAAGGAATTTTTATCGTCCACGGAGACCAATCGGTCTATGGGACCCAATACAAAAGCGCAGCAAGCGGATTACTACCCGGATTAAAAAACCCCCGCCCCAAAGGGTTTTCGAGGGAAAAAGTGTGGCAGCAATCAGCCTGCTGACAAACTGTTCCAATATACGAAATGCAAAACCACACAAATATATACACTCATGTACCGCACCAGAGTGCCCGATCACGGTAGCCGCGGGGCAAAGGTGGGCTCGCAGATCCAAGAGATTCTCTAATGTACGACCCCAGAGCACGATCGACGGCGGTGTTTCATCAAGAAATGTAGGGGCAAGTCCTACCGCATTAAGGGAACGATCCGCCCGGACCGACCAATGCGGGGCAACTCGAAAGTGTGAGACTCATCCTCAATGGCACCCGCTTGACAAAGACTGACAGAGCTCCTGCCCCGGGCGGGGCTCCCCAATCCACCGCCTGCCTCGATGAGATGGTGGGCACCTGTGTGAATGGAGGCAATGAGTCTGCAGGGAGAGCTTTGTAATTTTGATTATCATGCAAGGATGAGTGTCATGCAAGGATGATTGCAGCAAAAGATGCTAGGGCTCTATGCAGAATTGTTGTGAAGGGAGACCCTTTAATATTTAAGAGAAAAAGTTCTGAAGCAGGGAATGGCAGATTTTTGAGTTCCATGTTCTCTTGTTGCAGTTCCTAGCTCCTACTCTAGCCTTATAGGAAAAAAGACAACATTTTATGGCATCATATGCACAGACCCCTTGAAAGCAGGGTAGGGCAACAATGACAAGTTTGCTGGGTTTGGAGTCCACGAAGGACACAAGGACAATAACTAAACGAGGTAAACTTTCCTTTGACCCTTTCTATTGGTATGTTTTTAATTTTCTGCTAGATTTAGATACAAATGCAATGCTTAATAGACATGCTCTATTTCCATCTACGATAAAAAAAATTCTTCATAGAAATTTTGTGGCCAGCGGTTTAGCTCAGTGGCTATGAATAAGCTTTCATGAATGGCCTGACCTGAATCAACAGTTAAGGCGGCACCAAAAGAAAAGACGGCTTCTTCTCATAGGAAATGGTTCTGCCAGTAAACATGGTTTGGGTTTTGCATGGTCTATTGTCTGTTGGATGCCCTTTCTTTTTGTGAACGGTGGTTGTGGCAGTGGGCTTGCGTGCACATGGAGGCGATGGACCAGAAGATCGAGAGATCTTTATGGCAGTGGAGTTCATGCTGTCATTCTGTGGCAGTCGGAGGTAAGTTCTAAGTTTAAGTTTTGGGATGATTTTTGTTGAGATCGTGGTTCTAGCTTTGGAGTCGCTTGAAACCTGGGCCGGAAGTTGTGTTGGTGATCTGTTGTGCCTTTGGCCTTGCAACAACATCTCATCTTCATGTAAGATGTTGAATAAAGCAGCTAGGTCTAAGAAGCACAGTGTTCCTCTTGAGGCAAGTGTTGCTTGCATAAATGACATTCTTTCTTTAGGGAATAATAAGGGTAAAGGTAAGGGTAAATCGGATGAGGATGAGGGCAACAACCTACTTGATGTTAGCTTGACACTGGGATATGCTGGAAGGGATGTGCCATTGAAAATGTTTGACACGCTGGTGGAATAAATAAACAATGAGACACTCGCAGATGTTGTTGCTCTTGAGAGCATATCTGAAATGGATCACTTGCACTGCCAAAGGGGTTTTAAGAACCTCTCTTAAAACACCAAGAGTTATGAATTCCACCATTAAAAAATTCTTTGAGTGGGAGCCCAGAAGCCAGCTGGTATTCTATTGATTTGTAGGCCCCAAAAAACACGAGGATGCATTGCTTTGATTTGAAGAAGATTACAGACCTGAGAAGAGGGGATGTCCAAGCAGCCCGGCTTCATTCCCCTAGAGTGTATTGATTACAATATCCCTGTGAAATGATGGCATGTTTGCTTTTCTTCTATTTGGCCTCTATTTATTGACGAGTCTTTAGAGCATTTGGTGATCTCCGATTTGGTGAAGTGTGCTTTTTGCAGGTAAAGCTATAAGAATCGTGCAAAGCAGGAGCTTCTTAGATTCTGAAGCTTCTTTTGGTGCAGGAGAAGCAACAGTTGCAAGATTCCTTGACACATATTTAGGGCAAGACTTATTGATGAAGGCCATTTATGTAAGCTTCATAACCCAATGAAATCGACTTGATATATTTCTGTCATGATTTTTATTTCCTTGATATCCATTTGCAGATGGCCTAGGGATCATCTTGCTTTTTTACTGAATTCATTCTTTTATTTTTGCTATGAAGTTCGTTCTGCTTCACAAGTGCAATCTGGCAACAGAAAGCCAGAAAACTTGCACCTAGAAACAAAACTCAAGAAACTGCTCGCAGTAGGCAGCTTATGTGTGATTAACCTTATAAAGATAAAGGAGATACAAGCTTGCTCAGGGTGATTATTATTAAGATTTAGTTGCATGGTGGTGGTTGTTTTAGCTCAACATCTTCAAGATGTTGAACCGTTACTTCACCTCACTCTATGTTTGAAATGTCTTATGCAAGTAATGTAGATGAGTCTGCTTTTGCAGTTTACATTGCAGAATACAGTTTATATTGCAGAATACAGGGCAGTATGCGTTTGCCATGTATATAATGTGTTGGGCGGGAACCCCTACTCTCAGCTTCAACATCTCTATCAACAACTGGTCAAGCATCCTAGCATCATATAGAATTATATGATGCAGTGTGCCGTGGCATAACTGCTACTGTTATCTATGGTGATGTAAATTTGTAGAATGCTTAGAGCTTCCTCCCAATATGTCCAAAAATTAGTTCAAAGATCTCTTTGCATGGAAGGGGAATAATCCAAACCAACAGGAGACAAAAGCTCCCATAGATTATTAGAATGAGCCGGATTTTGTTTAATTTGTACCCATTTTGAGGAAGGATATCATATTCAGTAAATTCTCTGCTGTTTGTTCCTTTATGCTTATATAACTGTATTGCCATATCCTTTTCCAACAGCTACAACTTTATATTTAAATAAGTGTGTTGCCCTGTCCATTTCCAACAACTACAACTACAAGCCATGTCCTTTTCCAACTACAACTTTATACTTAATACTTAAATAGTTGTATTGCCATATACTTTTTAACTACGCGTGGATAAAAAGACAGAACATTAAGTTACAACCACATGAACAAGGTCACACTAAATAATGCAATACGTGCAAAGGCTTACATGGGTGTTGTGCACATTCATACTTAAGCAACAAAAATGGAATAGACGTTTGTAGCCAGAAGACATCCATATTCATATACAAGTAGCAAGAATAGAACACAATAGAAGGAAAAGTGACTAAACGAGATTAGATACACAACATTAACAACTCATAAACATAGCCACTTGCAATCTACAGCTTCCCCAAATGATCCAATGACTGAGAAGTTATCATACGCAAATGCACAAGTTCTCAACATTTATAAGTTCCCAAATTATGCCCAGCAACGCTGGGCACGTTACTAGTATGGTTATGATGTATTTCAATACAAGCCATATGTGTTAACCTTAAAAAATATGATTTTTTGCTCTTTTCTTATATATTTACATCCCAAAAGATATAACAATGGGTTGTCATTAGAAAGATCTTCAGGAGACGAATCCATTGCCACAAATAGTGTTCGAATCGGAGTTTTTGATCAAAAGTTATAGTAGAAAAATGACACTGCAAAAGTTAGTTAGAATCTGCATTAATTATCACGCCACATAATACCGAATAAAATACACCGGAGCTCTTCTCTTATTGGACAGTTTAAAAAGCTGATGTGGCTTTTTAAGCATCCCTTAATGGGATAAAATGAGATCTCAAATTACCTCTAATGAACAACATACCCTTGCATTGCTTCTTGGCTTCCAATTTACCACTAAGAACCTTGGATTGTTGAGCTACTCCGCAACCCCAATTAAATCGGAAATAAATGGGTTGCAATTTGAATCAACAAACTTAGCAAGCATCTCTAAACCGACAAAGGGAAGCCATTGGCAATAAGAACCCGACATTGCCATCCATCCTAACTGAGACAATGCATATATTTCCACAATTAGTTGAGGAGAATAAAACCATAAACATTTCTCTGATAAATATAACCATTGGATCCAACACATTTTAAATTAAAATCCCCTTAAACCCCCTTTGGTTTGGGTGCATATTCACACGGGGGTGACTCAAGGCATCGAGTCAGCCGGATTGGCATATTCGCCTTTATTCCATAATCTACACCGCACGTAAAATTCCTCGTTTGTGGGATATGCAAGTACAAGATTTGCTATATCTTGTATAATAAGATTCGCAAAATACTATAAGATTTCAACCTAATACTATATGGTGTTGATTTCAGACGTCCAAAATACAATTATGAGGGCTCTCGCCTTACGCCACCCCCTTCGTGTGAATATGCACCCAAACCAAAGGGGGTTTAAGGGGATTTTAATTTAAATGTGTTGGATCCAATGGTTATATTTATTAATGTCAATGGTAGTTATGTGTTGGTTATTATACTAAAAATTTTTTGCCCTTCTGCCATAAAAAAAAAAGACGTGAGAATATAAAACACATTTAAAACATGTAGCAATATGTGTTATGTGTTTATGTTAATAATGTTAATTTATTATAATAGTGGAGTCTCCAAACTAAACATATTTGTAAATTATGCACTTGAACAATTATATTAAATTTGAGAATACACCATTTCATTGTGTCTAATAATAAACCAACTTGCCTGTACAATAACCTCTCCAACTTGTTTGCTCATGAGAAGCTTTTGTAGCTTGTTTCAAAGCAATAAATGTGTCAATGTTTTATCTGATTGTCAACACAACAGTAGCTTTAAGGGCATAGATACCTGCAGATGAGGTTGTTCTTCAAAGGCTAAGATAAAATTGTTATGGCTTTACAATTGTTCTTCTCTTGATCAAGAGAAGAAAGTAATCGATCCGGCATACTTACCTTGATTCATTCTTTTGCATAGGCAGTGGTTGTGCTTTCGGTTTGGATCGGTTTGTCCTTTGGGGTTATAATCCGCCTTTGCATTTATGTTGCTCTCGTTTCTAGTTGGTGAATAAAGCTTGACGTCCTTCAAAAAAAAAAAAAAAAAAAAAAAAAAAAAAAAAAAAAAAAAACTTTTCACATTCTAATAGAGTTAAAAAATTAAAAGCCACGCAAATATTGGTTGAATTCACCCAAACAATGTGTGAACAATGAAATAAAAGAAATGAATAACAATATTAAGAGATCTCAAAAATGGTGAAACACACAAATCTTACCTTGAAATGACAATAGCATCGATCTAGGTCTCCACCATAGGTCCACCATAGGTGCCCTAATGTTCTACAATTTCATACCACCATCCAGAATAAAGGCAAATGAAGAATCGAACTTAAGGTTTTACCAAAGCACTTGCAAAGTAATTGTGTGCAATAGCTTGCCATATGAAAAACAAATTTTGCTTTGCCGCCATTTACTTTGACCACCTAAATTTCCTCAAATATGTTTCGAGCTTGCTCTTGTGTTGCACAACCCGCAAAAGCTTCCGCTTCCTAACCTGGTTTGTTGCCGACTGCCATTTGCAGAAGACGATTTGCCACTTGAAGAGCTTGAATCCCTCGGCGTTGTGCATTTGATTAGGAGAATCATGGTGTGCATTTGATCGGGAGAAGCATAGGCGTCCATACTACAAAGACTGATGATGATAGCGTAAGAGCCGGTCAAGTCCCGCCATTTAAACAAACAAACTTTTTCTCAAGCTCCCAAGAATTGAAGATAAGCTCCCAAGAATTGAAGACAAATGTTTGCAATAACAAAAGGTGGATTAGGCACCATTGCGCCAAGTCCAATGAAGCCTACTTTAGAATGGGCCATGTTGATTCACCTATGCGAGGTCAAAGAATGTCATTCACACAATAAATTCACACTTTGGGCACTTTGGATTCACACAATAAGATGTACCGCTCCTTAGTCGCCAAAACCAGGTATTCCATTGACATGTAACCTCTGAAGATAGTTAACAATCCAGATGGGTCATTACGACGGGCAGCCATGACACAGTCTGCATTTGCAAAGGACGGGAGGGAACTAAGGGAGCAACAACAGAGAACAATGCTGGATTCGATACCTAAAGATTTGAACAGGCCATTTGGAGGATCCCATGGATTTAAGGGGTGTTGGCCTTTCAGCCTATAACATGCACCAATTTCGGGATTAAAAAAGCTCAAGAAACATTCCAAGAGGGAAATCAAGGCCATGCATTAATTACCTTTTCTTTGTGGAACTCCAAGCGGCTCCATTCTGCACCCTCTCAAAGCACAGCAACAAACGGCAGATTTGGTCTTGTAATACAAGGATCTAAGGACCATCGTTTGAATGGGTTAACCAAGGCTGCACTTTTTCTCTTCCATCTTCCAAACAGTCAAATCCTCAGTATTGCTTGTGTAAACCCGCTTACAAGAAGCTGAAAATCGGGCTTGGTTGTATTCTGTTCATAAGAAGCGGTAATCCTAAAACATTATTGCAAGAAGGTCTGCATGCCCGCCTAAAGGAAAAATAGGGTGTTCGGGCACTTTTTGTCTTTGGTGCGGTTCTTCCGAGACACCGGCCGGATCTTTGAAAGAATCCAATAATTTCCCAACACATAACCCTAAAATGGGTTGTCTCGAGGCTTGCATGTCGAAAGCGTAATATGATACTACAAGAAAATATATAATATATTAAGAAATATATGACATATGGGTCTAAACCATTGGAATTAGGCATCAAAATTAGTTTAAAAGCGTATCGCACTCTAGATATACTAATCAAGATGCCTCATCAAATACATCCATGAAATCATATAAAAACCTTAGGAAAAACGCATAAAAAATACAAAAGAAACCCCCGTTATAATGCTACATATTAAAAGCGGCACACATTGCATGTAAATGTCGATTAAAGGCGGACAAAGTACTTTCGATGTTGTCTTCACTTTCATGCAAGCCTTTTCTCGAGCATCGGGTGGAATCATTTCGCCTTTGCCATGCTCCACATTTTGCCTTGCAAAATGGGCAAACCCCAGGTCGCTCAAGTTGTGCGCCATTCAATCAGATTTTATACTTTAAATAGAAGAAGAAGCGGGGGCCTTTAAGCAATCAAAACAAAATGGAATCATGGTTTGTCTCTCTAGTTAATCAATCCAGAATTATGGCCCGCGCACGAAACAATGCAAGGTTTTCCAAGAAACAATAGCTCAGGCGAAGACGATATCTTTTCTTTGTTGTAATCGAAGTGCGTGAGCCGTTCTTTAGAGGTCTTAAACCAAAGTCTTACCATAACCTTGAACCCAAACAACAAAAGGGTAGAGCAAAATACAGGTTGGGTCACGCAAGCACATTGGGACTCATCGATCCCTCGAAAAGGATCTGGCACTTGCATCCGGTATCACACCTGTGTCTTCTTGTATCCAGATGAACTTATTCTCTCGACAGATCTACATAGAATAGAAAGCCTTGATTCTTGGAGTCATCCAATGTGAAGTTAAATTTGAGGGGCCTTGCAAGTTGTTATCATGGATATCTATATTTCTATATCTTTGGAATGGTGGGAATTTCGAAGTCAAATGGTTATGTGAAAGATTTACGGACTAGCACCCCGAAAGTGTCATTCAAGACCCATGCGGGCACATTTCCAATGAGTTGGTTCTGCATGCAGATCTAGATAATCCAAGGTGCTAGCTAATGTTGGTATAGTGCCGCTAAGCTTGTTTGATGATATATACAAGCTAGCTAGCCAGTCAAATTGCCGAATGATCTTTGGAATCGCCAACTAAAGAATTGTTAGAAAGTAATAAAGTGGCAGATTTGACATAAACCCTAGGTGGCTTGGAATAGTGCGGATAATTTATTGGATCAAGATTAAGTATGTCCAACTTTTGAAGGTTTCCCACTCTGCGGTATACATCCCGACAACTTATTCCCATCGAGGCGCATATAGGTGACATTGCTAAGGCTCCCCAATTCTGGAGGTATACTGCCACTAAACATGTTATCCAAAATAGAGAACCAATTGAGTTTGTTAAGACTGCCAATGGATCTTGGGATTGCACCTGTGAACATGTTATCTTCAATTTCCAAATATGTTAACCCGATTCAATGCTCCAATAAACTCGAAGCTTGCCGCCAATTTGGGTTCCAAATATTTGACGTTTTTGCAGCTTTGTTAAGTTGCTAAGATCAGGTAGACTACCTATTAGGTTATTTCAACCAATAATCTCAAAAGTTTCAAGATTGCGAAGCTTGTTGAAGCTTGCTGGGATTTTTCCAGATAATCCTGAACCGCTCAAGCTGAGGCTGCGGAGGTTATAAAAGTTACCAAGGGTTTGTGGAATTGGACCTGAAAGAGCACCTCCAAGGTCAAGGTATTGAAGGTATTTTAAATTACCAAGAGCAGGGGGAATGGCACCAACAAAAATGTTTCCCTCAAACTGTAAGCTATGTAGATTAGTCACTACCCGTGGCTACTTGGTATTTTCCATTCAAGTTGTGATTCTCAAGATGAAGCTCTGTCAACCCGAAAAGACCCCGTGTAGACACTCGGAATGACACCCGGTTAAATGACCTGTTTTGGCCTAGATTTAGATACTCCAATTGTGTCGATCTAGCAGAGCTGAATGGGCATTTTACCACCAATATTATTAAGCGGCTCAAGTCTAGATAAACCCGGTTCGATTGAGATTTCCTAATTTGTTCGGAAGTTTTCCATTCAGATTCTATTTGGAAAAATCAAGGTGTTTCAGCTTGGTCATACTTCCCAAACAATGAGGTATAATTCCAGCTATGTCATTATATGCCAAGGAAAGGTAGTTCAGATTTCTAAGATGGCATATGGATCAGGGTATTAAAGAGTGGCTAAAATTCGTCAAATGGCTACTTTTTAGAACTTTAGTCAAATTTTGTGGCTAAAGTTAATAAAGATTATTTTTTAAGGAAAAAAATAATTTAGCCATTCCAAAAGGGTGAAAATTTTGCACATCTAAAGTTTAGCCAGGATTGACTGCATCGTGGTATTCTAAATCGCCTTCTTTGAAGCTGATTAAGCGCACCCTGATCAATTCAAATAGCCATGTTGAATCTATTCAGGTAATTTAGGAATCATCATTAGCTATATCAATCATGCTTTGATGCATATTGAATGTGAATCTATAAGTTGTTCAGGTCAAAGTTTATGAAGAATGTTACGTAGTGAGCATTTTAAGCTCCAACTAATAGTGTTTTATTCTTGCAATTGTTGACCTTAGAGTAGAATAGAATAGAGTTTTTATCGTCTACGGAGACAAATTGGCCTATGCACCAAGTTAGCGATTGGGATGCATGTGTTGCCTGAAATGATGTTGTTTGCTCCTTATGAATTGTACTTTGAATCTTTGTTATTGTTTTGTAATGGAAGCATATTGAATCAGTTGTCATTCATGTGGTAATGAGTGCTCAAAATTTGAAGTTAAATAGTTGCACTTTTAGCCACCAACCAAGAAATTTTCGCCAGTATAAAAATTTCATATCATATAAATTTTCCATTTTAGCCAAGTGGAAAGATAACTTAAGGGTTTTATTTTATCAAATTTCGCCTGATTAAAATCTATGAACTTTTATTTTTAATAGGTTTAGCCAACTTTAATTTGAATAGAAAAACATTTAGGACCCTTAAAATTTACCCTGATATGGATTCTGGAAACGCACCTAACAAATCATGGTTATAGCTCAAATCCAGGTGCTGAAGCTTGTACGGTGACGAGGTCTAGAAATATATGTATTTGTGGCGTACATTTTCGGGGAACGTCACAGGTTATGTCACCTCTATTGCTTTGTGCATATCTCTTTACTCTCTTTTAATCTGTCACCACATTTAGGCTCAGGGCTCCCATATTGGTATTTTTTGGCACATGGAGAGCGTTGTGCTATAAGAGGGCCCTCAAACCTTGACTTGGCATATTCTGACCCTTATTCTGTGATTCCATGATCACACATGACCCATCAACACTTGACCCATTAACACTTGACGTAGCTACAACCTAAAGAATGTAAAGCTTAAAAATGCAACGTTTCTTTGTCATTTTCATTAGCATGATAGTGCATAACTTACTCGTCTTTCGAACCTAAGGCTTCATCTCATCTACGTCGAATAGTTGATTTCAATGGTCTACAAACAAGGTCTGGTTAATCTGCAAATTAAAGGAGTTTCTCTCAGTTGCTTTGCAGAAACATAATAGAGCTTCATTCAGTTTCGTATGAAGATGATTGTGGAGTACTTAGTTACACATAAACCTGGTTTGCTTTCTTATTGGTGGTTCAGAAAGCAAAAATAGCTGATCTTTTTTTTTTTTTTTTTTTTTTATTGAAGGCATGGTTGGTGGGACTTGCACCCACCCACGTCTCCCACCCGATAGTAGCCAGTGGGTTTTCAAAAATAGCTGATCTTGCAGATAACATTCTGTATTTATAGTCTTTGGATCATTTTCAACATACAAATAGAAATGTTGGAGTTACTTTTAACCTTTAGAATGCCAAAATGACGGTTTGGAACTTACGGCTATGCACTTGCATTTCAGTAGAGTTCTCCATCTTTGCCTTAATCAATACCGAGCACTGCATTAAGAATTCTATTTCCGGATGCGGTTTATCGAGAACAATTGGTAAAACTTGCTCAAATGCCTCTCTACAGGCACATATGGTCCCGGAGGGCTTTGACAATGTCACTCGGTTTCGAGGAATCGGATAAATTATGTGAAGAGATACTTTGAAGAGACAATAGAGTCCATAGTAGTTTTGGGATGGCATTTATCTTCATATATTGCTTATTCTCTCTTGAAAGCTTGCAATCATGATAAACATGTTAGGAAAATCCATTCCCTCATAGTTTGCAAGTGGACTTGAGAAAGAAGCCTTTACGGGCTCCCATCTTATCGTCTGTTTGCATCCTTTGGATGTCCGGATCATGTAAATGATGTATTTCATAAAACCGGTGAAACCAACTGTTCATACATGGGCTGCAATTATAGCTGCCAATGCTAAACATGGAAAAGGAGAGGCCGCTCTTAAGTTGTGCAATGAGAATCAAAGATTCGAATAACAAGCAATAGGTATGTTTATATTCTTTGTCCTTAAAAGCTTGTCAAGGTGGTATCGATCTTACTAGGGGAGGACTTATTCACGAGGAAATCATCAAAAGTGGCCTTGAATTAGATATCATCCTTGTGAATACCCTCATTGATATGTATGGGAAATGTGGGGATTTGGAGATGGCACGTGAAATATTTGTGATCTGTCAAATAAAGATATATTCTCATGGGGTGCAATGATCGCGAGGATCTTTGTCGGCATAGTGAAGGCACTGCGGCTTTGAAGCTTTTTGAGAAAATGCAAGAAGAGGGCATAAAACCCGAATAAAATTATTCGCTCAAGTGCCTTGAAGGCATGCGGCATTATAGGAGCTATAGATCGTATGCATCTCATCCATGAGCACGTTGCAAAAGGAAGATATGAGTCGGATCTTGTGGTGGGAATGCACTCATTGATATGTATGCTAAATGTGGCATCTTTGGATGAAGCACGTGAAGTATTTGATAATATCTGAGAAAAAAAGATCCGGTGTCATGGAACACAATGATTGTTGGGTTTTCCCAAAGATGATTCTCGGTCTTCATGCCTTGGGGTTCTATGAGAAAATGCAACAAGAAAGCGTAAATTTAGATGCGATTACATTTTCAAGTGTTACAAGGCATGCAAGCGGCTTGAATGCAATAGAATATGGCGAGGGGTGATACATGGTCAAATTATAGAATGTCAACTCCAAAATAATATTTTTGTTGGTAGTACTCTTGTCGATATGTATGCTAAATGTGGAAGCTTGGAAGAAGCACGCCTTATTTTTGAATCTTTGCCTCTCATGGAATGCAATGATCAATTTGGATATGCTCACGGTGGCAACTTTTGGCTGGCTAGGCGATATTTGGAGAGCATGCAAAGCAAAGGGATTAGACCAGATGAGACAACCTTCACAAGTATCCTTGTTGCCGCGACTGCCGTCTTGTCTTGTAGATGAAGGTCGCCGATATTTCAAATACATGAGGGAAATACATGGCATTGTACCGGATGCTCACCATTATAGCCGCATGGCTGACCTTACCGGGCGTCGCGGGATGCCCGAAGAATCTGAAAATTTACTTAATGGTATTAATCAAGCTACTATTGTTTCATGGACATCATTGCTCAATTCTTGCGGGATGCACCGAGATATGGAGATAGGCGACGATGCTTCCATGAAGTAGTTCGCTTGATGCTCATTGCTCATCTGCATATGTGCTAGCTTCAAATATATTTGCAAATGCCGAAGAGAGAAGATGTTTCTGGAATAATCAAAAAGGTGACATGCCGTTACATTTTCATATCCCATGGATGAGATACTATGTTGCACACATTCTTTTCAAGAGTTTCCCTTTGCTTACAATGGCATTTTTACTTGACTTGTGAGGGCCAAATTTAAAGGCGAACTGCAGGTTAAGTCCTCTTCAAGTTTCAAAAATGCCATTTACCTTGCATTCCTTGGGTACCTAGGCGCCCTTCCTCAAAAGTGTCATGTAAAATGGCGTAAGATAATGTTAGAAAAGAGGAACTGGCATCATCGGGGCAAGGAAAAACCCAATTCAAGCAAATAGGTAATGAGTATATTAGACAAAATAACTAAAGCATTTGAAACTACCAACTTGTTGCAAGTGATTCCTTGCCCGATGATGAGTTCCCACCCTTGGTCCATGTTGCGAATGCAATTTGTTTAGAATCAAAACCTGACCTCGGTTCGGGAAGATCATTTTGTTCTTCTTTTGTAGAAGCCAGTATGGCCCGGCTAAGACGAAGCGTAAGGAAAGAAATGCAACAAAGGGGCAAACTTAATCACGAGAAGAAATGACCGTGGGCAAATGAAAGCCCGAAGAGAGTCTAGTTTAGAGCCGTATGGAAGTTTTCTTTCGCTAGATTGCTTCTCCGCTAGGGAGATCGTGACCTATTCCACCATCGTCTTTGGAAAACCATCCTTGCCCTTGTCCTTGCCCAATGCAAAATTTCCTAAGCGGACTCTTGTTTGCTCATACACATCTGCAGAATAACGCCATCGCCCGGTTCAAAGTAAATGCTTTCGAGGCGGATCATTCTATGTGAAAGTGTATATGGATGGATGGAGTTCGATTGGGAGGAAGGTGGATCTTAGGACCTATAACGGCTAAGACAAGCTATACATTTACTTTGAAGAGATCTTCAGGCGATTTACAAGCCGTAAGCGTTTTGGAGCTACAGATTTGAACACCAGTTAGGGGAGGGTCACCAATAGTGGACCATGGTCCAATAGTGGATCATGGTAAAATGGATCAATTTTGCCAATAGTGGCTCAACATTAATTTTTTATGTTAATCTCAACCATTGAATAAAGTGGGTAAAAAAATGGGTTCAATCTTGATCATCCAATCTTGATCCACATTAGGGTATTTGAATGATCCATACTATTTTTAGATAGACCCATTTCATGTGGAGATTTCGTGGGGTATATGTACTCAATGTTTTTCAAGAAAAGTTTATGGAATGCCTCATACCAAGGGCTTTTTAGCCATGCATTTTAATTGCAAAAAAAAAAAAAAACATTTTAATTTCAATGTTTCTTTGTCCACTATTCTTAGGTGGTCCACTATTGGTACACCCCCCCTAACCGGTTTCGAGAGGGCCTATCCACCAACAGAAATGACCTGGCATTTACCCCCAATATTGGGTTTTTAGCAGTCATTGGCATATTCCAGGTATATATTGACATATACTTAGAATATGCCATAAATCCACATAAACGAGGGTTTGCCCCCTTAGGGGCAACCCAAAAAAAGGTGCTGTGCACGAGGGGTTGCCCTCCAGTGACCCGAGAGTGTGTTTTCGTATTTTTCTTTTTGTCGCTGGTTTTTGGTTTTTTTTTTTTTCAATGTGGAGGCTTATGAATGATATGAACACAAGCTTTGGTTTTCTTAGCCTAAAAGTTTTTAGTGTTATTTAAGAAGCTGTGCAAGGAAAGAGAAAGTATTGATAACTTTATATTAATTAGGCTAAGCCCACTGGGCAGTTCTTAGACATTGTGGACTTCTTCAAGTGAATGCTATGTTTGCCCGTCGGTAGTCGCTCCAGTAGCAGTGTTCGATGCCTGTGGTCGAGGAATAACATGGAAGGACGGGCGTGGCGGCATGGAGGGTCGAGATGGTGTTGTTTTGTCGTAGGGCATTAATGCTGAAATCTCCCATGAGAATGGTCCTGGTGGTTGTCGTTATGTTGTTGGCACTGATTGTGTTGTTACCCGCCATTGTCTTCACTCATTTAGACTCATGCCTCTGGAGTTGAAGCACCACCACAAAAAAAAGCATCCCAAATAATCCAAAATAGAAACATGATGTAAAAAACCAAACAAAATCGTCGTTTTCACTAAAATATACAGAAAGTATAATTTCTAAAATTGGGGTCATTTATAGAAAGATAGTTATATTTGATTGGCTAAACTTCATTCTGAAACCGTTATGATCTTGAAACAAATTTTAAAACTTAGAATGTATTGACAATGCCGAGCTTAGGTTCCTAGTTCATTTCTTGCAGTGGTGCTATTTAAGCCAATTCTTTCACACTTCAATCAAACAAGCTCTTCAGGCATAATGCCCTCGACGCTTTCATATGAATTAAGATACAAAAGCTTACACAAAGAGGAAAATGTTCCCTTTCTTGTTCCATAATTGTATAAAAATCCAAGCAAAGGATGCATGCATAACAAACTGATTTCGTCTTTAAGTCATGATCTACCAACTGCATCAAACTTTCTTTTCGCGATGTTATTTCTCAAATAAAGCCACTCTGATATGCTTCAAGCTTTTCATGCTTTCACTAAGCCAAACACCTACTGCTTTAGTAACATGCCTGTCCATATTACTTGTGCATAATATGTCTGCCTCGTTGTCTAATCTAACGGAGTCTTGGGTGTCTGTTTGCTCATTGACCCAATTATTTGCTTTCCGATATTTGAAGACAACTTTAACATTACGCACGGTAATTGAGAATTAAGGACTGCAAGAGAAAATTGACTGTTCACTTCTTGATTTAGTTGTGGCCCCTCTGCTTCGTCCTTGAGACCCACATGAGTGTTTGAATTGGTCTGGAACTGGTTTTTCGTCTAGAAAGGTTCCTTTCAACAAGGAGTGTAAAATAAGCTTTAATTTCCTCCTCACATCAAAAATTGTATCAGTTATGTGCCCTTCGCTTGATTTCACCAACTTCAGTTTCCTAGCCACCAATTTTTTTATGTCAGCTTGTCAAGCAGTAAAACAACTTGAATAAAATATAGCATGAAACACCAATATGCACCTTCACATGAGCTTTCTAAATTAAACAATCGCCTTCTAATTTCATTGAGCCAGCACATTTGACGGCATAACACAATACATATTGTTGGCATTGAATACCATCAGAAAGTCTTGATTATCCATTCCTAGAACAAATTAACCAGCACAAATAAGCTGGAAAACAACCAGACTCTATTTCTTTGAAAAAATGATCGGCATATAAGCCAATAGGGTGGTTATCTACACAATCACAATTACTTGCCTATCTTGACCCCATAAAGAAATGTTTTAGAGCAGCACTATGTTTCTATAGCTACTCAGCAAAACTATCTAAGACAGATGTTGAATGCTGTATCCTGCGGCACGTAAAAGCAACCTGCTTGTCCAAAGGATCGATAAAACATAATGATTATTTTTTAATCCGTTTTCACTGTCTCATTTCTTACGGACAGGACATGAATAAAACTGAATCATCATGACACGTCATTAGAAAACATTGCGGCAAACTATGAGCAGCATCAAATGTCAAGCTGTCATGGTAGAAAAGGAAACAGAAGGATGATATGTACTTTTTCTTCTATGTCAGAACTTCGTTTCATGCGTTGTAGAGCCTTCATCAGAGCAATTTTATAAAATTTGGTACCAGGTTAGATTTCAACAGCAAGAGACTGCTTTGAAAGTGAAAAATAGGAAGGCAAGGAAGGAAAAAGGAAAACTTCAAGCGTGAAGATTAAAAGCCACTGACCCAATTCCACAGTTTTTGGAATTGTGAAATGGCCAAAGCTATCTGGCAAAGGGCCCTTTGAATTACGCAAAAGCAGAACCCAGATAGCCAACAACAGTCTGCTACTTGGAGCATAAATATTACTGGAAATACTACAGACCTAAATATTACTGGAAATACTACAGACCTAAAGGAAAAAGTAATTGAGTTTAGATGGATTTGGGATGCAGACACAGACCCAGCATATGAATATCTAAATAGCTCTGAAGCGGACATAGGAGATCTAAACAAAAGCATCACTTGGATCTATGTAAGAGCTTATGCATTGCTTAATGAAAAAGTTACGCAACATGGGCTATATGAAAAACTTACACTGAGAAGTACCACGAAGAAGTTGACACTGCTGTAATATCAGCTTGGCATATCTGTTGGCACACCTAGTTTGCACCATTGCAACGATGCATAGCGAGTTGATAAAAGAAATAAAGAGTTGGCGAATAAATGGATAGATCAATGGCAACCAACCTTTAATAGAAACAATGGAGTACGCTTGAGATGGAGTAAACTGAAGATGGACACCACCGGAATGGTTGTTTTACTAACAACAAGATCCAAAAACTTGCAGACAAACTCCATAGCTTGGTGCACATGCAGATAAAACAGGGGAGGGATCAGAGCAATCGAAATCCAACCTCCTCTGTTTCGGTTCCAGATCCATGGAATCTACAAAAACTGCATTTAAGAAATCTGGAGTAAAATCGGCTGGATGGTAAGACGCTTTATGCATTTTGCCCGTGCTAATCGTTTTGATGCTAGATCTATTGCCATCACTGGAGCTCCATAGCTTGATGCACATGCAGATATAATGCAGGGGAGGGATCGAGCAATCGAAATCCGACCCCCCTCGTTTCTAGGTTCGGATCCATCGAATCTACAAAAATTGCATTTAAAAATCTGGAGTAAAACCGGCCGGATGGTAAAAAGCTTTATGTATTTTGCCCGTGGTAATCGTTTTGATGATACATCTGTTGCCATCGCTGGAGCTCCAGAAGAAATAGCAAGGAAAAAACGGTTAGCCAGTTTTCAAAATGGCTGCGCAGAACAGCGGCCACCGCCAGTTTACACCCTATCGCAAGTTTTTAGCAGTCATTGGCATATTTCGGGCATGTACTGGCATAAACCAAGAATATGCCATAAACCCACATCAACAAGGGCTTGCCCCCCTAGGGGCAACCCAAAAAACAATTCAAGAAATTCAAGAACCTTTACCTCCACATAATCATTTTGAAGCCACTTTTAACACCACTCTAACCATTTTATGCCCAACGAAAAGCCAGCAATGTTGGGCATTTTTCTAGTAATCTATAATGTCATTTTCATCACAATCTATTGTGAGCATCAAATCTTTGATTTCTTCCTCTTTCAAGCCTTCCAAGTCTTCTGCTTAAGTCCTAACTGCCAAAATATTCCAGCCTAATATGAGTAGATGACTTGGATTTATCTTGCTTTGCATTTGCAGGAATCTTACCCATATCTTGACATAGCACATCATGTTTAGCTTTACTGAAACACATCTCTTTCCTTCAGCGCAACCTCATGAAGCTTAGCCTAAAATGTATACATATATTTTTAAGAAAATAATGTAATGATGTTAAACAACAGATCAAAGGATTCCAAAATTGATGCCGAACAGAGGACCTTCACCTTGTAGATAAATACCAAAGATATTCTTCCTGCAATCATGACGAACAACCTAGAGATATCAGCGATGTCGAAGTTACCTTAATAATTGCAAAGAGTGCTACTTTCCATCATTCACTCAATGATTGTTGCTACTTATACTAGGTTTCAGTAACCATATCGAATCTACTCTACAAATGCTCCCATGGTGGTTCTGATGACTCACCCACTGAACAAACCAACAGAGAACCCAATCACTAAAATCCAAGATGGAAAAGGACAAAAAATTACCTCATCCAAATCGATGGGGCATTTCTGCTAGGCATTCAGTAGTTCAAAAATAATCCTTCTCAGAGAAATCAATTTGCAACTACAAACAAGGGGCAAGACTAATAACGAGGTAACCTAAGCTTCTAATGGCATTCTAATGCATTTTTGCCTTGGAGTTGCAACAACTTATACAGCAGCCTTACTTGGTACTCTGGGATGAGGTAATTTCCATAGATTTTTGAATTTTGTCAATGCAAAAATCAAAAAATCCAACGGCCTGCAATAAATTTAGCTGATGTGGACATGCACGTGGATAGGCTAGAATTTGAAAAATCGTTGTTGGGGATTAGACAAGCCCGCTAAAAATGGCAAAAATGGAGCAAATATTCGTGAAACTTCAAGATATAGCGGACTTGGGGTAAGGGTGCTTCTCGCTTTATGTTGGGGGTTGGGATCTAGGTGGTTGTGCTATCTACAAAGGAACAAAGATAAATATAGTACCAAGAGAGCATTGCAGGTCAGAGCGACATGATAAAGAATACCTTTCTTGACAAGTATATAACAAACAATGATATACACAACAAGTGACATAACATCATAATTGGCAGTTGGAGTCGATTCAACTACCGATTATGACATTAACTCAGTCTAAGGCTCAATGCATTAACTTAGGCCAGTTCTCAAATGTTGTTGCTTCTATCATTGTAGCACATTCTGGGCTTGTGTGCTAAGTTTGTCTTAATAAGTTGTCTTCAATTTATATTTCCAAAAAGGAAAGTCTACGTCAACTTTCAATTACAGTTAAAAAGGCATGTCATGTCATGTTAAAGGGCTTGAGTAGAGAGTAGAAGAGGAGATCAAGAGAGATTGCACTCATGTTTTTCACATTGATGAGAATTTGGCAAAACGAGATTGATGCTAGATTGAAGGTGTAAGCGAGATTGATGAAAGTTCAAGATTGGAAGGGCTCTACATCTCCCACGCAATTCCCTTGGGGAGGAAGCCTGATAGAGGACAGGAAAGAGGCAAAAGTGATGGAAGTCCAAATATATCAACTCCCTCGAGAGATGATAGAGGAAACAAAGGAGATGCTTTTAATCATGAAAGAGAATGAAACAAGTATAAGATCTTGGATTGGAAGTGCCACTAAGAGAGGTTGTGTTCCCCAAGTGGATAAATATGACAATTGAAAAGTGGTTAATAATAACAAATGAAAAAGTTGTTAGTTTATAGTCAATTACATGATCTGGACAATGGAGGCATGGACCTTGAGGATAATCTCCCTTGTGATCAATGCATAAGGTATCGATAATGTGCTTGAACAGGCAATTTCGTCTGGTAAAAGCCTCTTCTCAGCGACATGAGAACCGTGTGACAAAACTCAAAGATGATTATCCATTTTGTAACAATCCATGTTAAACAATTATATCTGATCAAAATTCAAATATTTGAATATGCCTATAAGTGTACTTTCAGACCATTCGTTATATTATGTTAAACATAAAAAGTTAACCCGCACAATCCTGCATAACCAACACAATCTGTTACACATTTCATCTTCTCAATGTATCTGCATACTAGTACAATGGAGGAGAGATAGAGCTCGTAAAAAATTAGCAGATGTATTTATAACGGGTTTTGTCCATCTCTTCTTTCTGGAATCAATCCAGGGTAATGACTATCTGATAAAGAGTGGACACACACAAATCATGAATAATTCCTACGTAGCCTATAAACTGCAGAATTATGATTTACCTGATCTTCTTTGTTGCAAACCACTCGAACTAACTTCTTCACATAATTTATGACATATATACCATAGTCTTGGCTGTTTTATTGTTGAGGAGCATCCATCACTATGCAAGAAGCATTATAAAGTGCTGAGTCGTCGTGGTTCCACTTCACGAAAAGATCATTCAAGAACCTGCAAATATAATCCAAATTCAAACTCTAAAATAAGAACTTAATTGCCGGTACCCAGCGTTGCTGGGCCGATCCTTTGAGGCAAATATCCTAGCCACAGCTTCTTTACACTTGCTCCTCTTTGCATTTTTTGTAGTGTACAGGTACGCCTATTATACAACAATTTTGATGATTGTTGAAGTGCAGGGGGGTTACAATTTCAACTGAGCAATTTTGCCTTGTTCTGCAATTGCTTAGTCTTTTGATTCTTCAAATTCTCCTACTTAGTTTTTGGCAGAAACAACCTCCTACTTTTTAAGGATGAGAACACACTTTTTTTTTGAGATGTGGGTTTGGGGTTTGACATTTACCATATTAAATCAAATTAAATTAATGATATAAACAGACACCGAATGCTTTGTGGCTATGTGGGACAACAAATGTCTACTCCAATGTGAATACGCCCCTTTCAACAGATGCAACCATTGGTGCAACAAATGTTCAAGCCAATGTAAATATGCTCCTTTCAACAGAAGCAACCGGATTAGAATATGCAACCAAGTCCTAGACATGTGATGCGTTTGGGGCATTTTGCATTGGCAGCATTGCCATGATTGAAATGGAAGGCTAATGGGCACAAATTCGAAAGTGGTTTGGGTTGATTCCAATGTTTTCAAATGTTGGTTCAGATGCTGGATAACATGGGGCCAGAACTGCAGGGGAAAATAATATATGATTAGTAGGGACAATCCTTCAAAAGGAATGGAAAAATTGACATATTACCCGTCACAAAGATCCTTGAGCCCTCTATGATGTCCCGCTCCATTCTACGAGGAACAGCTCCATTCTGCGAGGAACAAAAGTTGTATGTGGGTGGGATGACATAAAGACATAATGTATGAAGTCTACTTACGTCAACTTATTGTAAATCACCCAGGCTTTGGGCAAAGCATTTCCCAGTAGCATTGGCAAGACCAAGGGCAAGACACCATAAACATCATATCTTTCTCGTATAGATAGGATTTAATTACTATCTAGGACAATCTTTGACAATATTATCGATGAAGTTCGAGGGTTATTTCGTGCTTTTCGCTTTGATCATGAAAACTTCCATTTCGAGAGATATATGACATGAATTAAGCTCAAAGGTCCAAATTTAGGTTCAATCGAATTACGCCATCCGCTACATACACAGGCTTTGAAGCATTTACTCGCTTCTATTTTAAGATGTTTGTGGACAAATCTGATCAAGTTAGCCATGCAAAGAGACAACAAGAAAAACACAATATGCCATGTTTAAAACAGGCACATTCACACAATTAATGAGCATGAATTGAGACGAACATCTAAAGGATAGAAATTTGACCGTGCTTACCTCACACTCCAGCTTGGCGAAAGAGTATTAGATAGATGTTCCTCTTCTCTCGTAAAAAGCAAGCAAATACAATGAAATAAATCTATATGCAACTCGCAAATCGCTTGAAACATTACAAATTGTCTCAGATTGTGCTAAGGAACTGGCTATGCAACCCGCAAACATACAAAAAACATTGAGCATACAGAAAAGTGAATAGATGAGAAATAAAAGAAAGCTAAGTTATTCACAATACCATGCATGTTACTCAAATGATCAAGCTGATTCTGAGTCAAATGACAAAAGTGAAGTTTAGAAACACCTGCCTATTCTAGAAGTCTAATGCCTAACAAATGAATCGAGAAAAGACTTGCAGATTTTTGGCTTTTCAGGATCTGCGAGACAACTTAGAAAATGTGAAGTTGAAGTAAGCAACCCATAGCCACAAATGAAAAGTAGTAAATTTTTGCAAGCACGGTGAAAAGCGTTACACTTACCTAATTTATAGCTAAATTGATTCATAGCTACCGTGATATATGGTGGCCGGATATGCTAGGCATATGCACCGCCCTTTATGTTACAGGGGGGTGCAAAACATGCATCAAGCCAAAGATGCGTAGACAACGCACCACATAATCGCCATTGCCGGAGCTCCATGATTTTGCTACAGAGCAAGAATCCCGCCATGGCAACTCCTGGAAGCAATTAAGCAAAGAAAGCTAAAGGAAAAAAAGACCTAAACTGTAGACTGAATCTTAGCCTTTGGGATCAATATCAAACAATCGGCCCTGCTTGCTTTGAGCAACCACGATTCTTCAAATCGAAGACTTAAGCAAAGAACCACGGTTCTTCTAAGGCTCTACCTAGCTCGCGATGCTAAATCCCAGGTATGAAGCCAACCTTGAGGTCGCTGGAACGCAGGACTCGAGAAATTACGTACACGATGGCATCATTCCTGAAAGCAAAGACGCTTTTGCAACCTGCTTTGACATTTGAAGCACCTCAAGCTCTAACCAAGAAGTGCTCCCACGGTTTGCTGCACTCTGGCCGATCCATGGTTTGGCTAAGCAAAGAAAGCTAAAGGAAAAAAAGACCTAAAGCATAGACTGAATCTTAGCCTATGAGATCCATATCAAACAATCTGAACCGTCGGATCTAGGGCGAGGTTCAAGACAGACATACACAATAATTTTATAATATAGGATTAGACTGAAATAACTCACAAAGTTATGAAACCTCAAACCTCTTCATGCAGAGGATCATAAGAATCAAAGAGCAAAATGCATGGGCAAGGCTGGCTCAACGTCTGGTATGCCAATTCATCAACAACTAATACAAACAGGCTCCAATGGCCATTGCAGTATGGAAAAACTTTAGAAACTGATCTTACCTTGCATTAATGGATGGGAATGTAGTAGTATTGAGCATGTTGAATTTTCCAATGCGCCTTGCCAAAAAGTGGTATCGGGATCAGTTTTGCAAATTGGCCACACAACAGGTGAACCATTACATAGTGGCATCTCTTATGAATAGGAATCAAATAGACAGGTACCCTGAGAGGATGTGCAAATTAGAGTGGTAGCTACATAAATAAAATTAAAGTAAATTTGCAGAATTATACTCACAGTAAAGAAGCTTCGATGCAGTCGGCATCCACCTCGCATGCAAAAACTCCCAAGGCACTTGGAATTGTTTGGAATTTCTGTGCCTCTGCCCCAGAGATAAAGAACTCCACAACCTTTGACTTGCTGCCGACTTTAAGCAATAGACTCTCCACAATTGGATATGTCAATATCAAATTAAAGGTCCATTTCTCCAGTTTCAGACCTCTCTGATAGGACAAAACAATACCAAAAAAGGAGGGATCTATGGTATACAAATGGTAGAGTCTAATCTTGCTGGGTTTTACAGTGGAGTCCACTGGCTCCTCTTCTTCCCCCAATTCGGATTCTTCGGTAAGAATATGATTGGGAGCTAGGTCATTTGATTTCCATCGGGCCATAGTCTGCTTGGGTCTCAATGGTGATTTGGGACGAATTGGTGTCCTCTTCCTAGGCCGGGAAGAATTCAGATCATCTTCACCACCTACAATAGCAACGTCTGCACTCCAATCGTCTTCCTCCACTTGGGCTTGTTCGACATTCAAATCAGGCCACAATTACTCCTTCCTAAGCACACTACCATGCCTCTTCATGATTCGATCCCGGATTTCCTTTATTTGCTTCTCCTAAGGTTCGCGCTCTGCTGCTTTCTTTCTATGAACCCGCAAATTGATGAAATCATTTTGCCATTCTGAAGCAAGCAATCCAATTTCTATATGTTCATCTGCCAATTCTGCTGCACTCTGCCGAGTCCTTTAAAGCTTCCTGGTCAAGTTATGGGCATACTTGAAATCGCGATCAAGAGATCTGGTAAGCACCATCTTCCCATAGTCCTCTTCCTGAATTCACCCTTGCTGCCCTAGCTGCCAGGAATCCGACCCCTTGGAGCATCTAGAGCTTAAAATTCTCATGAATTTGGTGTACCCTGGACCTATGATTTTCCAATTCTACCTTTTTGCTGTAATTTTTCACGCAATCTTCTACTTCGCACCTCCATCTGTGGGCTGGCTGATCATATCGGTGTAGTCTAGAAGCTCCTACTTGGGCGCTCCATATTTTCCTCCATAGCAGAACACTTGGGAGTCTCTTAAACAACCTCGCCATCCCCTTGAGCCTTATGAACATCATTCTACTGCCAATGAGCTTGAACTGAAATAGGATTTTGAACTACAAGGAATTCCACCATCATTTTTGGATCAACCCTTTCCTTCAGAGTGGTAAAAGATTACACCTCTGCCTCTGATTCAAACCCGGCTATTTTTCGGAAATATTTTGGTAACTTTAAGGAGTTTGCAGCCTGATTTGAGGGCCCCCAATTCTCATTTATGTACGTGTTCAAACTAACATCTAGATTAATAGATTCCTCCATCTGCCAAGTCGGGCAGGCGACAGGGCAACTATTAGAAAACGGTTAAAAAACATAGCAAAGGTTAAAAAACGATAAACTGAGGTCTATTCAATTGATTTTTCACCTTAAACAGGATAAAGTTATCCTGGCGCCTTCAAATCGTTACACAATGGCTACAACACCGTCGGAATCGGGCTCACTCCTCTTAGAAAATGGATGCCAAGGGTAGAGAAGATGGCTTCGGGTGCAGAATAATCTGAAAGTTACACTCCGGCGAAGAGGGAAATCCCTCATCCGGAATTTCTTGTCTGCATGGCAGCATGCCATTCGCCAATGTAAGGCATACGGGGCAGTAATAGCTCATACGTCAGCGTTATATTTGAAAGGCCCACTTCGATGCAACCACACATGGGCGGTAGAGAGTTGCGAGGAAGGGATTCCTGGGGGGGATAACCATGGAGACAACCGATGGGTGAGATTTGTCCAACCACAGATCCAACGGCTGGGGGGCTCCACGACCTCACGGGGAACCTGAAGGGCGGGATTAACATTAGCAAGGTCCGCGATGAATGTGAGATCCTAGAGGACGGATCACACAGAAACACCGTGGCATGTTGGCCAGGTCAGCCATGGATGCAGGATTCTGGACGACGGGATCAAGCAGTAACACTGTGGCTGATGACGTGGCATGTTAGCCAGGTCAGCCACGGATGCGGGATCCTAGAGGATGGGATCACAGACATAGCATATCAGCCACGGCAGCGGACGTAGGATCCCGGAGGGCGGGATCACACGATCCCGCTGGCTAGGATCCCAGAGATGGGGATTATGGGCCACGATGGCAAATAACAGAGTCATTGGGGGTGGGATCCCGGAGGAGAGGATCACAACTGTGCCATTGATGGAGATCCCAGAAACGGGGATCTCCAGCCACGATGGCGGATAACGGGGTCGTCAAAGGGCGGGATCTCAGAGGTGGGGTTCACAACCATACCATCGACATAATCCCGGAGGTGGGGATCACCGGTGGAGGGGATAACCGGAGGTGGGGATCCCGGTGGAGGGGATAACCAACTATGATCCCCCAGAATGGGATCTCCTGCCGAGGTTGAGATATCACGAGGTGTTGGATGACCAAGATCGGCCTGATGGTACCTGGCGGGTGTCAGTACCCGGGGGATCCTTAAATGGAGTCCATCGAGAACGTTTTGGGATTTTGAAGGATGGGATTTCCAGCTCCGGGATCCCCGAAACTAGGGTAACGTTGAGATTCCACTTAGCTCAATGATGCCTGGAAGTTAAAAAGCCGACCAATCCAGTTGAATGATTTAAAACTTCTGTTGTTTTTTGTGATTCCACTAACATCGATAGTTAAGCATCGGGTTGTACTTCAAAATACGATGTGTACACTATAAATAGCTGCTTAACTATAAGGGGATTCCTCCTGTAACGCACTAGAACCTCTAGTGATAACCAACACACCAAAAGGGCAGATCCTTCAAGGAAATCATTATCCAATGGGCCCCATCCTTTCCAAACTTTATCCCATACCCCATAGACCATATCAATTCCTTCCCTTCCTCAAGATGCTAAAGTTGCCACGAGGAATTGAACCTTGGCTCTGATACCAAATATTACGCACTAGAATCTCTAGAGATAACCAACGCATCAAAAGGGCAGATCCTTCAAGGAAATTATTATCCAATGGGCCCCAACCTTTCCAGGCTTTATCCCATACCCCATAGACCATATCACCTCCTGACTTTTGCACCAAAAACAATCACCCCTCTCTAGATTTTGACAAAAAGAGACCAACAGAAGAGATTTCTTGTGGAAGAACTGCCTTCGCTGTAGTGAAATCTGACTATGGTAGTTTAGGTTTACGGCATTTGATGCCACAGAGTTAATTGCCATTTCTGGCAGAGTTAATTGCCATTTCTGGCAGTAGAATCTCAGCTTTAATATATTTCACCCCGCAACCCACACTTGGGCAACACTTGATTTTTGTAAAATTTTGTTTTCTGCTGTGGCTTTGTGCTAGGGGATGAAATTTGAATATGCCACGGATATTCGAAATGGAAGGTGGAGATTTGTGAGGGCAAATGATTTGAGGGCCGCGATCAAATATTAGGGAGCAGAATTGTCAATGCCATATAATTGTCAAATTCTACTGCCGACAAGGTATTCTATCCTTTTCTAGATTGATCAACATCAAGCAGACTTAAGCCCCATCCGTTCAGGGGTCAACTTATAAGGGTAGACCCTGCTTTTTTTTCTAAGGGCATATTTTGAGTTGCCCTTTTTTGGGAAGGCTAAAATTTTATCAAGCTTTTTATTTTATGGTGCAATGTAAACTGCCCTTATTTATTGCAAAAGTCATTGTAAAACAACTTTTGTCTATTATATCACACATTTATAGAAAACAAAGTAATTTTCGTTTCAAAATAACATAGCAGTTTATATGTTTATAAACATATCATAGTCGGAATATAAAGTGAATATAAACCCGTCTCTGAGATTTCAAGCTGTAAAATTTGTTGATCAGACAATAAAGAATGGAAGAATGCAACAAAGAACTAGCAAGAATAGAAAGAAATGCATTAAAGCAAACAAAATACAAAGGAATGCAAGGAATTGGAAGCAAGGACTAAAACTGCTCGGTTTTTCATATGAATCAAATGCTATGCACGATGCACTGGCAAAGCAAGGAAATTTGAATTTGAGAATGCATGCTGATGAGTCTATAATTCTTGAATTTTTTGTCCATGTCTAGTGATTTTGTTCACTCTGGGGACTCCGATCACTGATTTTGATCAATGGGGCATGTCGCTGTTGAAGAAAGTAGTAGGTAGAAGAAACTTCCATCCGCTCGCCACAAAAAAAATGAACGTTGCCTTTTATTTTTCCAATTTCTTTTCTTTTCTTTTCTTTTTTTTCTTTTTTGTAATTATAGATTTTTAATTTCTTGCTTTTTTACAATAATATATAGAATAACGATATACATTTTGGCTATTGATGTGAATAGAATTTTAAGGCTTTTTTTAAATCCTTGCCCTTATTTTAAAGGTTGCTTAAAATTTTGCCCTTTTAAGGGAAGGGCATTTTTTGTATGCCACCCTTATTCATAATGGCTATAATTTTTTTCCCCTTCTTTTGCAGGGGAGGAGACCTATTTAAGGGTGTGCAGGCCATGAAAGTTGATCACTGAACTGTCCGTTGGTCGAAGCCTGCCTGAGTTTAGGATGATCTGAAATGTAAAGAAAGTAGCAAAAGAGGAGTTGTGCTTTAGGTCTTATGCTGCAGGTTTTTCCCATTCTCACATTTTTCCCTTTCATAATTTTTCTCAGAATCAAGATTTTTCTCATATTTCTTCATTCGGGGCAACCCTTTGTGCGGAAACATGCATTTGTTTGTTACATTACATTGGCGGGAACTTTTCCCGCTTTAGAGTAGAACAATATTGAAAGAACAGGTAAAATGATTCAATCCATCTCTGGTTGGGTCTCTTCATGCAAACCTCTGCTTGGTTCTGTTCATGGAATTTCAAAAGTTTAACTCACCAGTGTCATGCCAAGCACGTTTATCATGAAAGATAGAATCGGACTGTCTTTTGTGAACTCCAGAGGTGTATTGTTTTCCTTTTCAGATTGTTAATAGCTTAAGTTAAAAATGCAGTATCGATTGAGCACTTGAAGTCATGGACACATACGGAAAAGAATTGCAGCTTTGAGGCTCTAAGTACTAAGGAAGAGAATCAGGAAAAGGCAAGTCTTAGAGGACAGATGCAAGATTTTCACATTTTGGAAAGAGGGTTTTCTTTAGCTTTTGTATCATAGAGTGCTCCTGGTGCCAGCGTGTGTGTGCATCCTACTCTATTACAATGTCTAAATGCATGTTGCTTCAGAAAAACGAGCTAATATCAATGACATTTTCGGCTGTCATTGAAACTGCTAAACACATGCTATCACATGGTTGAATGAGTTAACTACGTGAGAACTAAATGAAGAATTCATCCATCAATCATCAAGAAACAAGTCAAATGGAAAGGAATTTTTATAGCGTTCTGCTAGACAGGCACTCTCTTAGTAGTATTGCTTTCCTTGTCTTTTACATGGTTGCTCACACAAGCAGTTGCCATTTACAAGTGGGGAGCAAAAGGAACCATTTGTATGCGTTAAGCATGGAAGAATGGGTGAACTCCACATCAAATTACTACATTGTCAACCTTTTCCATTATTTCATGTAGGGAATTGCAAGGGACTGGCATGCAAGCGGCAAAGCCAAGCGTTTTATGGCAAAATGGTCCCTGGCAGTGAATACATAGTTTGGCATTGAGCGAGGAGTGCATTCAAGAATACGCACATTTGGAACAGAAACTAGATTGTTTGGTGTATTATATTCCCTTATTGATAACATCATCCTTGATCACTGTGCTACTTTTCTTATGTCTGTAGGGTAAACATATTTCCTTGTTCCATGCCAGAAATGTTCTGCAAGGATTTTATACACATGACTTGTAGTATGGAGAGCATCCCAGAAGACATAGGACATTGGGTTACTGCAAGTACTGGCATTAGCTGGACAAGATACAACTTTGTTGTTGTAGTTAGTACCAATGAAATTGCAGCAAGCTACATTTGAGACTTCAAAACCTGAAGCAAAACAAGGGTTAGAGAAAGATATTATTTGGGAGTGAGTTAGATTTGGTCATACCGTATGCATGTGGTTTTTGAATGATATCATACATGAGATTGTAAGCATCTGCATAAATGATTTTAGAGCCTTGCAAGGTTACTCTGAGGATCTGGAGAGTAGCTTGAAGTTTTTTGTTGAATAGTTGCAGGGCTTCATTTATTTTGTCAACACACTGCCCAGGTGCTTATGTTCGCCTTAATTAAGTATCTTGGAGCACATCCAAGAGGTCGAAGAGAGATGATGACATACTTACGGGCGCCCCCCTTGTATAACCTCTGCTATGAAAACAATATAATTAGCAAAGCCCTGCTCAAATGTTGCAGAAAACGTATTATAGTGCTTACTTGAATCTGAGAACCATACATAGAGACGAGTAAGTCTGTATACTCAGAAACTGTGTAGAGCTTCTCATTTGGCATGTCAAAATAATTGTTGATTATGTCATTGTCTCCAATTCCCATCAAGAATATAGCATTAGATATGAGTCGAGAGGTTGACAGTGAGCCATTCTGAGCAGTCAAAATCTGCTTCACTTTTAAGAAATTATTAACCTGTGCTCGCAAGGGTGCAGGGTAATCTGGATTGGAGTAAAGAGCCTTGAAATTCAAATTATTACCTTACTGTTAGATGGGCATGAAACTGAAATGTGGCACAGAGTACATTGTTTTGCTTACATTAGATGCTCCAGTTGTATTGTATATTCCACAACCTGCTTGTGCAAAATTAGCTCCATGCATAAAATTAGGGTTATGTGACCGGAATGGTGGAATCAGAGGAAGCCCTAAATATGAAGCTGAAATTTACAGAAACATTCAGGCTTAAACATGCATACATCGCCAATGAAAGCTGTTAGCTTACAGATATAATCAGCTACAAGATAACCGTCTGTGAATCGTCCAGTAGCCAGCCTGCCAGGGAAAGAAATTCCATAGGGAGGGTAATTTGCCTTAGCATTCGTCGAATTAAGATAATTGTCATTCCCTGGATCCAGGAAAGAAGCTCCAAATATAAAAATGGCAACGAGACTCTTGAAATCCATGGAAATTCTCCCTACCTCCAAGCCTCCAAAAAATAGTTCTGTATAGGGGAATGGCCCGGAGGGCTGTTTTCTGGGCCTGGAAAACGGCCCGACGCCGTTAGGCGGAGGGCTGTTTGACAGGCCCAGAAAACAGCCCTCCGGGCCATTCTCTTAACGTGAAGGACTGGTATTCAGCCGTTGATCATTGCCAGTTGGACGGTGCAGATTGATTTGTGGCAGAATCGAGAGCAACGACGGGGATAGACCAACAACGCAGAATGTAGACCAACAATGACATCAGGGGATTTCCACAAAAAGAATCTTTGCCACATGTCGAGATCTGATTGGCGGACAAGGCTGAATACAGCCTGCCCGTCCTTTACGTCTAATTCAGTGCAGAATGAGCACAAACCACTTTGTTTCCAAGCGAATTTTCCACTTGTTTCACGTTGCATGAATGTGAATATGTACAAAGGGTCTTACAAAGGGTCTTGTTTAAGTAAAAAAATCCCAATTTTGGATCCCAATTTTGGATAAGGGGGGGTCACCACCGATGGTCCACTTAAGGATATCCAATTTTGGATAAGGGGGGTCACCACCAATGGTCCACTTAAGGATCAAATCCTTGTATCAGGCAGCTCCTTAATCCAATTTAACTTATTCAAATTAGCTACATGTGCCTTGACTCATGTCATACAAGATAAAACAAGAAAAAATCAGAAAAAATGTTGTATTCATCTCCTAATAACTTGTTAAACATGCCTAGTTTATGCACCATAATTGTCCATCATGATCCCTGAATGTCCAATCCTGATAAATCACTGAAGCACAGAAAATGGACCACAAGCTTACCTTAATGGACCTCTTCTTTGTCTTTTTGGACTTGCCGTGCAACACCATTGGACCAAACAGAAGCTTGGGTAGACCACATGTAATTTGTAAATGACTGTTATTTTGTTAATTCCTGTTGGGGGATGGGAGGCAATGATCCTCCTCAGCCTTTTGTAGGCTAACATCCATGCATCCCCCTGCAGCACCCCAAGAAACTCATCAGTCCAAGAGTTTGAATTGTTAGGAAACACTTGTTAACATGTTGCTTAACAATCCAAACTCCACAAGCAATTACATAACAAATACTTACCTGCACAATCGAATTGGACAACTGAATTTGCAAATACAGCAGAAAGCATGATGTCTGAAAATACATATACACAACTTAAGAATTCAGCCATCACAAACATGGTTCCTAAAAAGATAAAGATATCATTGATTTTGTTATACCTCAACTAGTAATGGTGCCCAGCGTTGCTGGGACACCACAATTTACCTTAAATAAACCACCACACACATCATAATCCATCAAATAACCACCAGATAGTTTGCCCTTTTACCCATTCAACCAAACACTGCTTCTCCTGCATCTCAAAAGTCGATTGTTTTCCTGTCTCGTCACCAGCTCCAAGGGTCAATTGCTTTCCTGCCCCTCATCAGCTCTAGTAGAGACAATTCCCAAGGAATGGACATCCATTTTTCTTTTATCTGGTTGCTTTGGGTATACCCTGCTGCCTATGTGGCAACATGACATTTTTTAAAATTCAAAAATCAATAAAAAAGATCATTAATGTTTGAGACAACAATATTTTTAGTGGAAACATGGAGCTCCGAGGATTCGAACCTCGATTTAACCATTATCTCTAACAATATAACAACACAATCACGGTATAACAAAGTATAACACAATAAGTTCCTTAAAAAAACCCTATCACTTTTCTATCATTATGGTATAAAATGGATATCAGCTCAACTGCATGAATCAGTTCATGTTTTATCTGCTGCAAATTTCAACCAAAGTCCTGGTACAATCAGAGCACTCTTCATTAAAATCCAAGGCAATAGTACGCAGGATTTGCATGATTAATGAATGACATGTGCTATATATGTGCTACAACGTCAAACCCATGAATGCCAATTTCTCGATTCCAACATCTGCCCCAAAGCAAACTATGTATTTCGTGTCCCAAAGCAAACTACATTTTCTATGATACGTATGTAGCTTATGAGACCTGCACACAGTGGAGCTACATCTACATCTGTGTAAGATTTTGGGAGAGGAAAACAAAAGTCTGCATTTGCCACAGTATGCAGAACCTCCATCAAGCCGATAACCTAAAAAGATAAAATTATGGTTGTTCTAGCTTTGCCAATCTGTTCTTTGTGTTGTCCAAGAGAAGACAAAGAAATTCTGGAAGGAGCCAAAGGACACGGAACAAATAAAATGTGGATGTTGAGAAGAGGTGCTCTTGCAATGGCCAATTCAAGTAGATGATATTGTAAGCTTTCTGGATAATGCAAACGAAATCCAAGCAACACCTTTGTGCTTCTATTGTCTAAGAAGTATCCAGAGAATCTACTTTACAAAGCAACATGAAGAATGCGAATTTAAAAGGTGCAGACCCTTGAATAGGCATGGGTAGCAGCTGAAACGACTATATCATCATGATGATCTTCAATCTAAAATGCAGTAACTGCAGAAAGAGGATGCAATAGATATATAGATATATTTATGAAGTATATTTCCAGAGTGTACAGTATGTTACTAAACATGCATTATAAAATCAGGTGACCTCGATATTCAAAATTCGTTTTTTGTTGTCTGAGTCAGGAAAAACCCCAAAAAACCTTCCTTTTTTCCCTTTTTTTTTTTACTGCAGTTGGATCAACCATTGAAGGTCCTTAATCATTTTTACATACCTGATAATTCATCAACAGATCCTTCATATGCTGATACTCTCTTTTGATATGTGCCAGAAGGGGGGTTGTTTTCTATTTTCTTTACACCTAAGAAGATGACACTGCAGATATATGATAGATTAACCTTCAGCTTTGCATGGAAACCTAAATTTTACGATTGTATTCCATTGTATGTAGAGATTAGAATAATAATATGAAGAGCTAAGAGATTCTTTACCTATAAAAGGTTGCTTCCTCTCATGATTTTGCCCTAAAGACACAATAATTTTGGTCTTTTCAAATGGATGCAGAGCTACTTCCAATCATCTGTATTTGCTTCCCATTTATTCAGAAACCATAGCCAGATTGCATATGGAACCAACTTGAAAAAATATTCATGGCCGCCATATGGTTACCTGAAGCAGAAAGAAGAAAAGCCAAGATCATCTCTGCCATCATGCCAATTTTTTTTAATCCTGTGTTTGGATTAGAGGACTGGCTTTTTTGCCATTTGTGCTATATAATTCGTGTTATACGTGGATTTATCTAGGATCACGACCTTCAGACCCATTAATGCAGATCATTCCTTTTTTCCAGAGACAGAGATAGTCCAATATTTTTCTATCAGACTCTTGTGACCCATCTCAATCTTTGTCCTTACGCTCTCCCTAAAAAAACCTTTCCTGTAGCATATGGTCCTTTGGAATGTGCTTTCTCCAATGTATAAGTTTTGGGTTGCAAGCTGATGAATAGGGCCAAGCAGAAACTCGTCCATTAACGCAGGTAGATCATCTGAGCCATCTGCAAAAATCACTATCTGCGCTTTGTATTCTTGTAAAAATGAAGCGGATTTTGAATTTCAACGCTGTAATCTGCCTCCTTTTTGCTCTATTTAGATTGAACAAAGATCCAGCCGCCTAAAGCTATATTCTGCTCAATGGCATATTTTCGCTCTGCTTGGCTATGGCAGGGTGCTGAGGAAACCCGAAGCGAGGGAGAGAGATAGATGGAATGACCCTTTTTCTTATTGAAACCCTAAAGAAACCTAACCCATCTGAAACCCTAAAGAAACCTAATTCGTTCGATCTACACTACAAGGGCAGATGGGGGTTTGTAACGTATTGATTTGTGACGCATATTGATTTGTAACGCAATTTTAGATTTGTCACACGTGATAGAAAACATTTTATTTTGTAACGCGTGGCATACCATGTATACTTGTAACGTGTTACTAAAATTTGTATAAACCTATTTGTAACGTGTGCCAATTCTTAAATTGCGTAATGGATTACAAATTAAATCTGTAACATGTGACAAACATTAAAATCTGTGACGCGTTACAAGTCACATTTGTAACGTGTAACAAATATGACCATTTCGTAACACATTATAAAGATTTTTATATAATTTGAATGTCTTATGGAAGACATTGATAATGAGGTAGGTGAACAACATATGAATGGCTTAGAAGATGATGAGGTAGCTTTCGAGGTAGATCCGGCTCAGTACTTCGATGGGCATATAATCCATGATGCTAAAACAAAATTATACGAGGGTTGCAAGATATCGAGATTGACATTCAATCGATGCAATATTGAGGTTTGTCTCTCCTTTATAACTCCTAATTTTGTTTGCAATCTATATGATCTCTTACTTTGTACGTCAATCTTAACTTTACAACAATTTTAACTTTTGTAAGCAGACTTATCAACAAAATATTGCCCTCTGGCAACGAGGTTCCTTCTAGTCGTGATGAAGCACGAAAACCCATAAAGGCACTTGGTTTTGAGTATGAAAGTATTCATGTATGTCCAAATGAGTGTACCTTGTATTACAAGGACACTAAAGACATGGTAAATTGCCCTAAATGCAATGAATCGGGGTATTGTAGGGATGTCCAAGGCTCTACCATTCTAGGCAAGGTATTGTGCTATTTTCCTATAATTCTAGACTTTCCCACATCTTTCGAACAATGCTACCTTAATGGGATGGCATGCGAGTAAACGTAGTTCAGATGGAGTTATGCGCATTCCTGCTGATTCTAAGGCTTGGAGATTTATCCATGAAAGATTGCTAGAAGACATGTTCACTTTGGTCTTGCAACGGATGGTTTTAATCCTTTTTCACAACGGGCTGCCTCATGGTCTACTTGGCCAGTCATGCTTGTGAAGTACAATATACCTCCAGAGGAATCTATTAAACGGGGACATATCGTGTTGAGCATGATTATTCCAGGTTTTCACTTTTGCCGTTCTCATATATATGCATGAAATCTTACAATGATTGACTAATGAATGTTAATAATGCAGGTCCATCACAACCAAAACAATTTGATGTCTATCTTTTGCTCCTGGTTGATGAATTGCAACAATTATGGAAGGGGATCCCCATGATTGATATCTCTAAAACCAAATCTAAGGAGCAAAAGTTTTTATTAAAGGCTGTCTTAATGTGGACCATGCATGACTATCCTGGCCTTAGCATATGTACACGTATGATTTTTTCTTGGTTTGTTTGGACAAAGATTTGTAATTATACTGTTATATTTGTAGGCTTGCAAACAAAAGGGGAATATGCTTGTGTGCGTTGTGGTGGTCAAATAACCTCAAGATATTCTAAGTCTATGGAAAAAATGGTATATGAGGGCCATGAGAAATTTTTACCTATGGATCATCCGCTTCGAAAAGGGGCACACCGGAAAACTTGTATCCCAAAGTGCATGACCGCAAAAGATTGGCAAAATGAATGGGAACGTGGGGAGGACAAGGCCAAAACTTGATTTTATCTGGCTTTCCAGATATGTGCGTGGTAGAACTTAGGGTCACTTTTGGATTCATGCAGCAGAACAGGAAAAAGAAGATGAATGAGAGAGGTTTAGTTAGTTTTAGAGCTTAACCAGGGTTGAATAAGCCAGAAAGCCTACGAAGGCCAACATTGCAAATTGAATGAAAAGATCAGTAGTGCAGTAAGCTTTTTATGAAGATATTGACAATGATAGTTGGCTCAACATCTGTATTATCATTTAGCATGGGGCATTCATTTTCTAGTATATATTCCTAGTGATTATTTCTAAGTTTCTAGTACTGATTACACAAAACCACACATGCCCAGCTTCTTAATACATTATTCAACATTGATTTAGATTTATATACCCATAGAAAATTGAGTTGAAGATTGTTCTAAGGTTAACTTGTGTTATGAATCGTGATAGAGATAACGCATTTTCATAGGGATCACACCCTTATTTCACTAATGACACCATGTAGCCAGGGAGAGCTACACTTTAATGACGTGTTTGTATTCTAGTTCGGCTTTGCCTTCAAAATCTGGAGTGAGACAGTATGTCTCAACAGGAAGAATAAAAGGCTATTACAAGTGAAATGCCCTCGCTACATCTACACAAGTGAGGATGTCCCACACTAAATGTTTACTTCTGGCCCGTTGGTGTACTCCTTGGAAATTTGACTTAAGAAAGAAGCAGCAGTCATCTCAAAAAAACTTAAAATGTGGGTTAGAAGTAATCTGCCTTCAAATGCTTAAGCTTCTTTCCTGCTTCATAGCACTTACTACTGAAACAACCTAGATTACCGACTACTCAAACAACCTCTTGTTCCAGTATTCTGATTCCTTTGGTACAAAAATGTTGGACAAAGAGACTGGCAGTACATGGCTAGCGTATGCACCTGATATTCCCATTGTTTCTCAGCTGCAGCCATCTCCTTCATCTGCTCTAGTTCATGTGACCATCTTATGTAAGCCTGCAGAACCAAGTTAACGTTTGTTACATATTATTGGCGCATGTTTATCTACAATATGTTTCCCAAGGGGGGCAAGTTGTGTTTTGGACAACACAATCCCACTTGGCCTCCACAGATGATAAAAGGCAATTCAATTCAATGTTCCATTGGGCCAAGTGTTGGCACAATAGTCAGATGACGCTGCTCATTCACAACAAAAAGTACGTTCAAGATATCAACATTTTGATTCCCTCTTTGTTCCCTGAGAATTTGTCATCAAAGAGAATTTGCCCTGAGGACCATGTGAATAGCAATGAGAGCATGCATAGGGTTGTTTGACAATCTTCCCAATGTATAGAAAAGAATTTAGAAAAGGAGTATCCTTGAAAGAATCTTTCTTTACAAGCAAATACTTACAGAAGAGACAAGCGACATTAAACATGTTTAGTGGCAACACACTATTCCTAGGGCATGTATTTGAGTTCGAGAATGCCCAGAGCACCATGTATAGACTCGTCCCATAGCCACCCGTAAGATTCCCGTAGACATTAAAATATTATCTATCTATTAAAGCATTGGGTCCAATCCAAATAATAGAAACATGTAGAATTAAAAATATTAATAATAATAACCAAGTTGAAGACACATTAAGAAAAAAGATCCAAAAATTTTAGGAGCATGCAAAATAAATACAGGAAATGCAACACTCCCATTGCATGCACATTCCAAGTGTTAGGCAAACTTCCTATGGGAGGACTCTTACCACCACCATTAAGCAGAACATGAAGGCTTGAACATTCGACTTAGAAAGAATTAACACTCAAGCCCTCAAGTGAACCACCATAGTCTCACAAAAGAATATTGAAGTCCAAAAACTATTCTTGTTAATAACAGCTTGTGATGATGCATACAAAAATTTTTTAGAAGGGAGTATCTTCATTTAAAAATCGACACCTGGGGGATCATAATAGAAGCAGATTATTGAACCATTGAAAAACAGAGGAAGTTTACCACGCATCACAAGTGGCACCGATGCGTCACAGATTTGTTATAACTTTTTCAATATTTCTTGATTCCCGCCAAGCACCGTCTTGCTCACCGATCTTGCAAGCGTTCCACTAATCTGGTCGATTTGTAGGCACTCCTCATGAATTTGTGATATGTTTTGCTTGAGTACGTATCTTCTATTTCTAAAGGATTCTTAGGTTTTGGTTTAACCAGTGGTATAACTTTTTTTTAAGAGCCCAAGATCCAGCTGCTTACTGCATTATTTGGCCTCCAGAGGTTCTGCTGCATTAGATCTTCTTTACAGGTATTTTTATCTTTGCTCTGTAACTGACATTTCAATCCTGCCTTTGCTAGCTGGCTGTGCATGATTTATCATTGCATGGGTTACCTTTGTAGGTCTTAGTTTTGCTTGAGCAGGTAGGTTCTAGATGCAATTTTTAGGTCTCCTTTTAAACAGTGGTATACTTCCTTTTTCCGCATGCTCTTAAGAAAAAGAAATATCGCATGCTCAAACATTTTAGTGCAACCATTGGAGACAATGATCTGATGCTCTTTTCCTTGTTGCATATAGTGATGAAGTTGAGGAAACAACGTCTGAACGACCCTGTTCTCCTTCTTGTGAAGCAAGCTGATGGAGATGAAGAGGTGCTTTTACGAATAGTGCATATATTCTTGTACTACAGAGTAAGTATCTTACATGAGTCTTTGATGGCAACATTGCCTGTAGGTTAGAGCTTCTGGTCCAAACGTAGCAGGTGTTATACTCCTGCATAAACTGCCTCATCTTTCACACTTAGGAGGAGTTCGAGCACATCAAGTATAATGGTCTTTGCCTTTTAGTTTCTATGAGACTCTTCAGACTCTTATCTATGAGACTCTTCAGACTCTTCAGACTCTTATCTTGGATTGGTGTGTAATGCGACTATTTTTCCCATCTGGTAGACCATTGTTCTTGCAAATATTTTTATCTGGCCTATTGTGGAGCCTACTCCAATAAGGTCGTGTACCATGTTTTTAAGATTAATAGAAAATTAAAAAAGCTTGCCTACAAAAAAAAAAAAAAAAAAATTTTTTACATGCAATCTTTTCTTTTTATTCGGAAAAAAGTCTTGTTTCTCACATGCGACGATGAGAAGAAAATTGAAACCTTGCGTTCATTAGTTGGCCGCAAGATAAGGTTGTTAAGTTTATCTTGAAAGTGTCTCTGATGTATTGCAATTTTGTCACTAATGGAAGCGAAAATTGCATTCGGGACAAGTTTTTATTTCTTTTGCAGACTTGAAGCTACTCCAGAGGGTGTTACATCCTCAGAAGTGAACGCATCGGAGAACACATCAGAAGTTTTTGACAGTAATAACCTTCCGGCAACTTCCAACACTTCTGCTCCTACCAGTTTTCCAGTAAGAAAAAGCCTTGTTTTTATGGATTATGCATTTGATTACATTCGAATATCAAAATGACATGTCATTACATTTTATGTATCGGGCTGTAGTGAGCTGTTGGGGATCACCTGCTTCAATTACGAGGCCATTACAGAAAAGGCGGGAGCAAGCTGCTGCCTGTGGAAACGTTACTGTGGTATCTAATTGTTCTATGAAAGGTAAAGAGCATGTCTTGCACAAAAATGTGAATTTGTATTTCTGAAATGCCAGCTTAGATCCTCCCTTTTTTCTATAAAAAAATAAGCTTGGCATTTCAACTGCTTTTGACGTTCCTCAAGGAAGGGTAATTTTCTTTGGTGCAATGGAAGCTGCTTTGGAAGCTAGTGGCAATGCCATGCATTTCAAAAATCTGTTAGAAAGGATAGAAATTGCACAAGTAGAAAACGATGAATTGGACAATGCATGCAATCAATTCCGAGCACTTGTCTCCTCTCTTATGCCACCTAAGATACTCATTGACTCCCATCTCTGATTCCTTCATCAAAAGTGCAAGATTGATTGTCCGTTGAGGATTTAGCTGGCATGTCTGGAGCAGGATTATATGAATTGATTGAAAATGTGAAAGCCTCTGATCCTGCCAGCTTTGGCAAGGCTATTGCTGAAGTTGCGAGAGTTCCTCAACAGTTTGCTACCATGGCAATCTTAGTGCAGGAACTTCTTTTCCCTGATCTTAGTTTTGTCTTACATACAGCGACCCCGACCGACTGCAATGAGGATGTAGTACACGCAAAAGTTGCAGCTGGCTGTGGAGAAACTTTGGCTTCTCGGAACCAGGGGGTACCATGGAGACTTAAAGTTAGCAAGAGTCGTGGCAATGTAGAATTCAGGCCTTTGTAATAATGACTCTCAAAGATACAAAGATACAGCTTCTGCAAGCAAAATGACTCCCAATTCCCAAAAGGAGAAGTTATCTGAGAAGGAGAATATGACAAGTAAAAGATCTGAAAATAGCTCCGATAAATCCTTCAAGGGAAAGACTTCCGAATAATCTTTACTGTATTATAGAATTTACAGAATCTTTGATGCAATAATCCAGGCTTGTAGTTTAAGGTTTTCTGTTCTAGTTTATATATCTGCTTAGGCTTACATTATTCTTTTTATTTTGCACATGTTAACAAGTTTATTTCAAATGTAAATGGATGAGATTTTGCAGGATCGTTTAATGTTGCAGTGCAGATATTCTCAGACATATACGAAGCGGTAGGAGGGATAGAGGAATGAATTAATGGGTGTGCTGGTACTATCGAGCTTGCACGGGTTTGAACCAAAGATTTAGCCAAACTATGAGGGGTCGGGAGTAGCCAAGCAACATGGAAATCATCATGCATGTTGCATAGACATGCTGGAAAACCTTGAACCATCATTTTTTTGTATACTTTATTTTCTATACTTAATCAAATTTTCAGCGTCTTTTACTCCCTTGTTGCTTTGGAGGTTCTTACCCCCCCCTTTTAGTTTATTTCATTTGTAATTGATATCTATGAGAACTGAATGTGCTGGTACAATTAATAATCATAAATCATGTGTGAAGAAATAGATGCGTGACAAATGCCAATTTAAGGAGAATAAAAGTCATAATCTGTAACGCGCGACAACTACTATTGAATTTTGCTACACGTCACAAATATTAGATTAGTAACACGTTATAGATTAATACTTTGTGACGCGTTACAAGTGGTTTTTCGTTGGTAACGCGTCACAAATCACTTTTTGTGATGTAAATTAAAAAAAATTTATTAATGCGTTTTATGTTATAAAAAGCGTTACAAAGTATGTTATATTGAGGTCAAAACAATCTGGACCGTTAAATCTAGGGCGTGGTCCATTACTTAAAATTATAATATAAGATAAGAAAGAAACAATGTTGAACACAGCTCCCAAAAGATGACAAAATTTAAGATTGTCATGAATTCAACAACACCTACATTGAAGTTACATTATAGTGATCAATATCCCAAAACAAGAGTTGAATGCAACAAGAACAAAGACCAAAATGTTGCATGGTCTGGAGGCTAAGTTAGGTTTAGAGAATTGCCTGATCTTTTTGGTATAGCACATCCAGCCTCCTGGTTTTCTTTAAGGGCTGTTCTGATCCAGAACTTGCCTCAGAATCACTTCCAGCTCCATGATATTCACCATGGACAATACCATTGTCTTCTCCAACATCCCTTCCATGATACGCATCTGGAATAGACCAGTATCCTTCTGGATCATCCTCGTATTCTCTATGTGTTGCTGCAGCCCTTCTCTTCTCCAATAAGTGATCCCAAGAACATTCATGAGTGTCCTCAATTAAACACCCTAAACAAGTGCCATCTTCTCTGGCTATCCATGGTCTGAACATTATGCACATGTTCATTGTGCACCTCTTCTTCATACACATGTTCATTGTGCACCTCTTCATTGCCTGCTGCAATATGGTCAGCAGGCCTATAAAACATATCAGCATTAAATAAAGAGTCTAAATGAGGATTTGTTTTAGCAGCTGCATGTCTCCTTTGCCTTAATCTCCATTTGGTCTTTGACCTAGCATCCAAAACAGGTTGAGGCAGCATTTTTTCATCTCCAAACAACTGGCCTACAGTGAATTTGCATTTACCTTGTGCATCATAAATCAGAGTACCTAGCTGACATCCTTTCATAATTTGCCTCTGCAACTTTTTGTGCCTCCTTGGCAGCCTTCACAATTGCCTTTCTTTTATTCTCTTGCTCCTTAGCCATCTTCTTCTCTGCTGCCAATCTCTTTTTTTCTGTTACTCTCTCAGCTCTAACCTTAGCCGCCTCTACCTTTCTTCTGTCCTCTTCAATTCTTGCACTAATCATTTGATTCGAAGTAATAAATAACTTATCAGCAAGCAATTCTGGTAGCCTAGACCTTTTAGCTCTTGGCAGCATGTCAACAACAGCAGGAGTTGGTACATGTGGATGAGCAGATGGCACTAATTGTGGTGCTGGATCAAAGATTACATGATCAGAGATTAAGGCAAAGGAGACAGTAGAGGCTGCAACAGCATGCTCCAAAATAGTGGAGCTAGTATTTTCATTCAGATTTGGCTGAGGCATTGAAGGATCTTCAAGAATAGGTCCATTCTCCTCAATGTCATTATCAGCAGCATCATCTTCACTGTTCTGCACAACAAGATCATTAGCAAATGGATCAGGAGAAACAGCAGTTGGATTGAAGAGCCAGATCCCTGTCTTTGCAAAGCCAGCAGCAATATTGGAAGGAGTCAAAGACTCCTTCAATGATGTAGACACCATCATAGCCATATCCTCTTTTGTAGGTTCATGCTTTCACTACAAGAGGATAGGGATTTTGCGTCAACCCCTGTGTCACCACCTTTTAAGGTGTGTCAAATTTGTGTCATAAGCTCGAAAGTGACACAAATTTATTCAGTTGCGTCAAAACTTGCGTCAATACAGTTGTGTCGATTATAATGTCACTTTTATAAAAGGTTTGTGTCAAATTTTTGATACTTTTATGTTAGCTTTTGTAATATTCATTGCGTCCTAGTTTGTGACATTTTAGAGCTGAACATGTCAATAGTTTTGTGTCAAATATATGTCATTAAGTCTACAGTTTTGAGGTCAATTTTTTTACACATTTCTGACATATATTCTGAAGGGGTTTGTGTCATCTTATAGTGTCAAATTTTACATCAATGCTCCATTACATATTATAGCATGCACTTCACATGATTGCGTCAATGAGATGACATTGTGAAGTAGAAATACATACTTATCTTGACGAAAAAAAGGCTAGGCTTGACACAAAAGTGCCACTAGCGAATAGGAGTAAAAGACCTAGAAAATAGACAATTTTAGATTAATTGTTGTTTAAACTAGCATGTTTTGAATGCCAATATGCTAAACTTATAATAAGATCAAAAGTATTGTTTGAACATTATATTTCGCTATCTTATATGCTAATTGACCAGTCAATGACGTGATAAACGCTACTTTGAAAAATGTAAGATACTAACGCATATAAGTGTTGCCCTTTGGGAACACATGGTTTGTTTTCATTTCATCATCATCTAAGAAAATGTGGATCATTTTAATTGGACTAACAAAAGTAAGAAGTAGTAATAAGACGCTCGGATTTTTCATGAATTTACCCCTCAAATTATAAGTGTTGGAAGGAATGGTGAATAATTTATTTTATTTTATGGTTATGAAAAGGCAAGGAAGGAGATCAATAATGCAAAATGGTTACGGAGAGAATTAGGAGTATCAAAGTTTTGTAAGCAACATTTAGGGTTATGTTTGTTGTCTTCCCCTTTGTAAAATGAGGAATATTCCTAAACCTCTATAACAGAAACGTAAATTGACGAATACATTATGCTCTGTCATATCTAAAGGTGCTCCCGCAAAAATAAAATGTGGTTAATCTTCTTGTTCCTAACATTGTCCCTTTTGTGTGTGTACAGACAGGAGGCCAGTGTACCTCAAATGCATATTAGGGCAATTCAACGTTTAATATAGAACTTATTGCAACCACGTCTAGGAAGATCACCAAGGGGCAAATCAACCACTGGAGTTGCTGCAACATGACTCTTTTCACTATAAGAGTCGCTCATACTACAAACACTAGGTAGCGCTGACAAGACGTTCTCTACTATTCTCGATTAAGTTATATATGACTATCTAAAATTGCTCTATCTCAATCAATGGCACCAGGATGGTATCGAGATGTACATATATGGGAGGAGGGATGGGGGATATTCCTGCATCAATTACCAGACACTGATCTTGGTACTTGAGACCTAGTGCAGACTCGAGTTGTGGAGAAGCTTTGGGCGGAACAAGGTTCACGTACGGTCACATACATCTCATAATTTAATCCACTATTGGTGCACTCAGAACAAGATTACTTGAAAGCTCGAATCCCTAGACATCTAAAACAACACATAGAAAGATATAGAACAAGTCCCCACCGGTTGCATGTGGAAATAGGCAGATGGTCAAAGACTCCAAAGAAAGAGAGATTTTGCAAGGTATGCAAGTTGAACATGGTCGAAGATGAGACTCATACATTCTTATATTGCCCAGACCTATTAGGAGATTCGGGTTAGGTTCAACATAACAAATATATCTTTTTCTTCTTTGTTAGAATGGGATCTAATGATACTTGGTCTCTATTTTAAAACTGTAGAAGCACACCGCTCTTTATTGCTGAGACTGTGAACACAAATGCATGCTTTCTCTCCATGACCTTTCAAGGTCCAAAGTGGGTGTGATTAATTCATATTATTATTATATTACTTAAACATTGTCAAGATGCCTCCTCTCAAATGGTTATAGCTAGAATATGTATGTCTCGAGTTCGAGACCGTTCAGAGTCGCACTATGTATAGACCCATCCCATGGCAAATTCTAAATAAAGGGGAATGGTTTACACGAGATTGAGAAATTCGATGGTTTTGGAAACACTTGAGCATGCATAGTCCTACAAAACTAATACACATCACTAAGCCTGGTCACATGGCATGCTTCAAGTGGAGAATCGGAGATGGGGGTCTCCATCTACGAACATAGATAAGGTTAGAGGATTCCACCAGCGACCTCCATGAATTTCCAGAACATGTCCAAGAAAGGAGTCCCTCTCTTCAATTCTCAGCTTCAGGAAGACCGCGTGATTGGAGGCCCCCCAAATTTCGTTGCATATGGCCATGCCTACTATCATCAACAAGGTTATCTACATATCTAAAAAAAATAAGTGAATCATTGCCAATTATTCATGTAGTATTTAGGGCTTTGTCATGTTAAATAATACGAAATTACAAGAAAAAGAGGGAAACGAATTAGGAAACCCTAAAATGTATTTTTTCTTTCGAAATTGAGGTTTGCCGCTTCGGTCTGCTGCTCCTGTGAGGATGGCGGCTCTGCAACTTTCGTCCATTCTTGTATACCCTAGGCAGAGCATTGTTGCTTCCCTCTGTTTCTTTGCCTTGAGGTTTCTTTGTTCAGGTTATGCATTATTTATTATGTTGTTTTGGTGATTCAGCGGCACCAGAAGATTGGGAATGATAAAGTCTGTTGATCTTATGGCATTGTTCGTCTTCCAGCCTATGTCATGGCCACATTCAGCGGGATGTTATGGTGAGCAGTTTCTTTCAGCATATCATGATCTTTCTTGATTCGTTTATTGAATCTGTTTCAAAGTAATATTCAATATTTTTATTGATGTCAGTGGAGCAGTAAGACTGGGGCATTTTGGTGGTTTAGTCTATTTGTCTCTTTGTTTTACACTGGTGATAGGCAACATGCAAGGATAGCTTTTGTGGTTCTTACCCCTTTTTTATTACAAGTTACTCTCCTTCTAGTCTGCTTCTGACTTGCTTTTTTCTTGTTGCAGAATAGCATCAGAGGTGTGACTATGATATGGTATCAAGTATGTGGCCTTTTTCTCTTTTCTTTTTATTTTGTGATTTTTAATTTCTGGCTTCTTTGTGTGTACCATGCTTATCTGCATCTGTATTTGCACGCGGGATGCTTTGTCATAATGTCATAATTTTTTATTTGTAGTTGATATTGTGGTTGGTCTTTCAAAATACCCTCCCATGAAGGTATCTACCATCATTATAATTAATATTAGCAAAGAATCACAAAGTTGTTTCTTCCTAATTTTTATTAGTGTCATTGCAAAATGCTTCTCCTACACTTGGCTATGGGATTGCTAGCAATAATGTTTCCTTAGCCTTCTTATGGAAGAAACCACGTGCTTGCAGATTTGAGGATGGTGTTATGGTGAGACTTCAAAAGCTGGTCTTGGAAAATGATATTCTTAATCATGTTATTGGTTTTGCTTATTATTTTTGCATGTTGTTGATTTTTTTTAACATTTTTGCAGAGGGATCTTTTATCAAGAAATGTCAATAATCCTTCATGTGCTGATCTGCATCAAGTAATTCTTTTTTACTTGCAAATTTAGTTTTCTATCATTTGTGGTTGATCTTTTGTATGACCTCCCTTTGCAACTGCGAACGCACAACTGTTAAGATTTCATGTTTTGCTTTTAAAATATGTTCTGAGTTTTAATGCAACTTATGCATAGACATGTCCTTTTGTATCTTTCTCTATCTACAACCTCGTATTTCTATAATAATAGGAGTGTACGTGACCAGAGGATTGGTTTGGAAAGAGATTGAACAAGGCTTTATAATAATGTTATCTATACTCTTTACTTAGGTGAACTGGTATGAATTCTTGTGGCACTGTCTAAAGCATCTTTGCCTTTTCTCTATCTCTACTGCTAAATTTCTTTAAGCTTGAAGTCAAATTTGTTAGTAAATATTGGATTACATTCATTATTTATGATGACCTGACAATTAAAATTGTTAAAACCTCAACACATGTAAGGTAAGTTTTTTAACTGTAAAGATGTTCGGTTTGGACCTTAAGATGTTTAAGGCTAATTCTCTTAAGAATGGTTTCCCATACATAAGCAGATTTGCTGATTTAGCAATGTCAAGGCCTTTATTGACATTGCTCTTGCACCTAATCCTTACTATGCTAAATTCTTGCACCTAATCCTTACTATGCTAAATTAGCAATTGTGATCATCTTTATGGTTTATGCCATGTAAGTTTGAGTACTATTTTGAGTACCAAACTCATTTTGTGCTCAAGATCTCAATTATTTTTGTGATTTCCATTGGAGCTAATGATACTTGCCTCCCTATTCTTACGTTCTAACATTTGTTTTTGGTTTGGATGGTGGCAGGTAAGAGCTCTTGCCTAGGCTACCTGATGATGCTCGGGTGATATTTCTTGCTTAAACTCAGTGAAGATTTTTACAGATGTGAGAGGGTGCTATGAATCTCTTGACATGATTTGATGTATTACTCTCTGGTGGGTTTTTTTATTTACAACTTATTTATGCTAGCTTCATTTTCGAGACTCACGTCACTGTGGAAATAGCTTCTTTGCATGGCTTTCAGAACCTGCCTTTTTCAAGAATTAAGTGGCATAAAACTGTGATCTCTTAGCATGAATCTTTGTGATTTCAACATTGACTTGGTGGGCTTTGATTATCTGCTGATATATTACTGGGTGGCCAAGACATGGTTCAGATTCAGTCTTTTACTTGTAATGAAAACATTAGAGTTTAAAATTTAACTAAATTTGGGCCTTTTGCAGATTACATTAACCAAATGGTTTCAGTTTCAATAAAAGTACACTTTTTATTTCTTACATAGTAATTGTATTTTTTTTTGTACAACTAGAGTAAATCTGTGTTATTGAAGAGTAAATTGAGTTCTAGGAAAGATGTGATGCTGTTGAACTTTACGAAGATAATGATAATGACTATTAGGTTTACACTTATCACAAAAATACTTGCAATGTGGACATAAAATTGACACCTATGGTATTAAATGTGTCTATTTGATACGCAGATGTTATAAAAGATTTAAATATTGACATTATTTTGTTACATAAATATTACAAAAATAAATGAGTTGCACCTATAATTTTGTCACAATCATGTCCCCAGAAAAAAAATATTGTCAAACAATATGAAACAAAATGCGTTACAAAAATACCACAAATATGATGCAAATGATATCAACACATGAAAGAAAAATGTCAATGTAGTGGAACAATTTGGTCACATAATCGAGACTAATGTGATACAAAATTTAACACAATTATAAAATAATTTAGATATAAGCTTGACACAAACATGTCATGCAGTTGCCACAAATATGATCGTTGTGTCATTTTTGCGTTATGTGGCTGTGACACAATACTTGACGCAGAAGTTGACGCCCATGCGACATCAAAGTATGATACTTTTAACGTCATCTCTGTGACACTTAGTGCGAATTTGAGAATACATATAACGTCATTTTGCTTGACACTATACTTGACGAAAAACCCCATATTCTGTTGTAGTGTTTGGTCTAGCATGCATGCAAACACCCCTGTTCCTTCTAAAACGACCCTTGAATGGAGAGAAGCATGATATATCAAGAGGCTGCAATTTATGGCTAGTGTGAGGAGGTAAGCAAAGGATATGGAGGTCAATTCTCTTGGCATGTTGGATGGCTTTCAAGCTGACATGACTCCCATGGCCATCACAAATAAGCAAATGTGGTCTATTTTCAGAAATTACTTGGAACATTTGCTGCAAAATGGTCAAGCCATGCATCAAACAACTCATGTGTAATCCATGCTTTTTGCTGGTAGGCCATGGCTGCACCAGGCTCACAGCCTGCCATTAGATCTCTATCCCTCATCCTCTTTCCCTTGACACTACAAGGGATCGTCGACGTCCAACGACGTCGCAACGACGATAAACGACGGAACCTCGTCGAACATCGACGACATCGTCGTTGAACAGCGACAAGCGTTGTTTCGGCGTCGTTCAACGGCGTCTATCGGTGGCGTGGTGGCATTTTGCTGCGTGGCATGATGCTGGCGCCAAGGCGACAGGGCTGCGTGTCAATACCGTCACCCTGAGTGAATGGATTCAACGGCGTCTCCACCGACGGCGTGTCGCCCGTCATGCGTGGAAATGGGCGGTTACCAAGGCGGCGGCCTACCGCGGTCAAGGCAGCGCCCGACTCAACGTCGTTCAACGACGTCTCCCGGCGAAGCGTCAGCGTCATGCGTCATGCGCGTGGAAATGGGCGTTGCCAAAGGCCGGCGGCCCTGCGATGTCAAAGGCGGGCCGCCGTCGGAACGACGAAACGGCGTTGCACAACGGCGGTCACGCCCGTAAATGCGTGGCATGGTGGCCGTGCCAAGCTGGCGCTAGCGTGCGGAACACGCGTCGGCTTAAACGTCGTTAAGCGGCGTGACCGCGGAGGAATTTTTTTTTTTGCCAAATAAAAACCCTAACCCTAACCCTAACCCTACATCCACGTTATAAGTGGATCCATCAGTAGTCTTTGTTATTCTTATCTTTTGAGTGTTCTTCCCTATCTTGCTATAATGGTCCCATATTGAAGACCACCTTCGCGATATGTTCCTTCTAGCAGTAATCCTCCTCCTCCAAGGGAAGACAACTCCAGCAACCCCCTTGCTTCTCCCGCTGAGAACCCTCCCTTCACCATCGTGGCAAAGATGAGTGAAAAGGAGCTTCTGATTGCACTAACATCTGGCGTTCCATGCGGGGAACGACTGGTAGAATGGCTCACCGAGCCAAACAAAGAGAAAACGACATTAATGGTGCAGATAATGATGCAAATGGTTGCATCAAACTGTCACGTCCTCAGGATGGACATAAGTAATGTATAAGCTTTTTTTTATGAATGGAAACAATAAGTTTTTTTATCTATTTGTGTTGTCGTTGTATAAGCTTATTTTATGAATGGGAACAATCAGTTTTTTTATTTATTTGTGTTATTTGTATTGTATGTTGTTTCTGTTATGTTAAACAATCACAGTTGGTCGTTTAACGACGTTATGATCATTTGACGTCGTTAAACGACGTTTTGATCATCGGCGTGGCATACGAGGGGCATCGAGGGGCGCAAAGGCGATGTGGCATGCCTAGGTGTCAGGACGACGTCAGCTTGGCGTCGTTAAACGACGTCACACAGACGTCGATAAACGACGCTAAATATGGCGGGAACCCGGCCGCTCGGGTTATTTACTTGTTATTTTCACTCGTTTGTTTCGGATTTTTTTGCGCCCGTGGGTCTTCATAAGGTAAGATCTCTGCTTTAATCTTTGTGGTTTTAGACAGGGATAGGTTCTGTACGTATGAAATTATTTTTTCAGACGTATAAAGTACAAAAATACGTATTTTTGGGAAAAATACGTATTTTTGGTATTTAATACTCGCCGGTCGGAAAAAAAAATTTCGCGTAAGCGAAACCTTCTGTTTTGCTTACGCGAAATATATATATATATATATATATATATATATATATATATATATATATATATATATATATATATATATATATATATATATATATATATATATATCTTATATTATAAAATTATAGTGTATGTCTGTCTTGAATGGCGCCCTAGAATGGGCGGCTGAGATTCTACCAGGCCACGTGGCATCATCTGCATCGTTTCCTGATTACCTTTCCTAGGGTTTTTTTTTTTTTTTTGGGAGAGGCGACTCTAGGTTAAGCTTGGCTATGGCGTACACGATTTCGCAGCTCGATGGAAAAGATTATACGAGTAAGACCAAGAAAAAAAAAATCCCTGCTCTAGGCGATGGCGACCTCCTCTTGAGCTCTCGATGATGGCAGTTTTGCAAGACACAACAGCTTCAAGGTGGTTATGGCTATGGCGTGTTGTGTTGAAGGCTCATTTTGAAAGTAATATGGAACCATTACTTAATCGGACCATGGGGATTTGATTGCCCTATTGAAGATTAAGTAGCAGCGGGGCAAAGAACTATAAGAGGGTTTGCTTCCTCAGAATTTCGTCGGCAACATCTTGGATCTGCAAACTGCTTGAGTCTCAAAGATAAGGTATATAGTGCATTTAGATATGCCATTTCTAGGTTTTTTCAATATTTAGGGTTGCAAGCGGACCCACAAGTTTCGGCGAGGCTCTTTAGCAAAGATTAGCATTCCTCCTAAAAAATTTGGTCATGATGAATATTAGGATTTGAAGCATGACCAATATTTGGATTTGAAGGCCGGGAACGCAAAACAAAAATCCGTGATCTCAAGTTTCTTCACATAGCATGAATAGAAGGAAAAACTAGAGTTGAAGGAAAACTGAGTTGCATGCCCAATTACAAAGTAATTCGCAAGCTTGGAAGTTTCAAAATCTTCTCATAAGCAATCGCAAAGGTAACAAGCTTTGTCATCAAAAAATTGAATCACAATTATTGTAATGCATCGAGGCAATGAAGAGCAACTGGAAAAAAAGCTAAGAGAGAGCAAAGAAGAATTGAAATTTTGCATCCCATATCCAGTTTAGGGCCTGGCAGATAGAGGAGCATTCAAATGAAGTACATATTGCTTTATTTGGCAGCCAGAACTACAATTTCTAGGGCAATGTTTTTACATTGTGATGATCCAGGAACTTGCATCTGTATCTTCATCAAGACCACAAGCCATGGATTTGCAGCAGAGTTTCAAGATGGCATCCCATTTGCCATGGTCCTTTTTTTCTTGCCAGATTATAATGTATATATGATTGTGTTGTACTTGCAGATAATATTCAAATAAGTAGATTGTATGCTTTGTTTCCAGGAAATTAACCTCCTTTTTGAGTATGGGAGCATTTTGTGTTTTACTGTCCAGAAGTAAGTTGCTCAATGTATCAATTTTTTTATGCCATTATTATGCTGGAGTCATGGATTTGAAGCATGACTGAATATTAGGATTTGAAGGCTGGGAACGCTGCACAAAATCCGCATCTGAAGTTTCAAAAACTTCAAAACTGAAAAAACTGGAGTTGCATGCCCAGTACAAAGTAATTCGCAAGCTTGGAAGTTTCAAAATCTTCTCATAAGCAATCGCAAGGTAACAAGCTTTGTCATCAAAAAGTTGAATGCGAATTATTGTAATGCATCGAGGCAATGAAGAGCAGCTGGAAAAGAAAGCTAAGAGAGAGCAAAGAAGAATTGAAATTTTGCATCCCATATCCAGTTTAGTGCCTGGCAGATAGAGGAGCATTCAAATGAAGTACATATTGCTTTATTTGGCAGCCAGAACTACAATTTCTAGGGCAATGTTTGTGGCCTAATTTTACATTGTGATGATCCAGGAACTTGCATCTGTATCTTCATCAAGACCACAAGCCATGGATTTGCAGCAGAGTTTCAAGAGGCATCCCATTTGCCATGGTCCTTTTTTTCTTGCCAGATTATAATGTATATATGATTGTGTTGTACTTGCAGATAATATTCAAATAAGTAGATTGTATGCTTTGTTTCCAGGAAATTAATCTCCTTTTTGAGTATGGGAGCATTTTGTGTTTTACTGTCCAGAAGTAAGTTGCTCAATGTATCAATTTTCTTATGCCATTATTATGCTGGAGCATGCAATATAAATAGTGAAGGTTGTTTTGTTTCTTTTAAAACTCTAAATTATGTGAGCCGTAACATTCATAAACAAACACTCCATGTCCAAATACATGGAATGCCCACCGAAGGTGGGCAATTTCCTAGTATATATATATATATATATATATATATATATATATATATATATATATATATATATATATATATATATATATATATATATATATATATATATCTATACATTATTAAAATGTTTCGATATACAAATTGTCGCCCCATTTGTGCACCCTCATATACATGTATACAACCCAGGAAAAATTTTTTCTACCAACTTGCCCTTTTTTGTCCTCCCCAAAAGTCAATATTCGTGTTTTGGCTTCCAAAACCGTTTTCCACCAAATAGGTACAAACATGTGCTCAAATTGCAATTAATGCATTTTGCACATGCTCTTTAACCCGTTTTCATTCAAACGAGTGTAGCTCTCTAACCACAGCTCAAACATATCAAGATGGGTACCCAATGGATAGTTCTCATCGAGATGAATCCATTGCATCTGAAATCACTCGATTTGGAGGTGCCTAGCAAAAAGTTATGGCCGAAAAAACCAACACGAATTTGTGTAAAAATTTGAATTTCAAATTTTCCTCCCACCAGTATCCCTCAAATTCGAATTTGAATTCCAATTTGAACTTGAATTTCATGTGCCCTTTGTATACATGTATACAACAATCTCCTACCCTTGATTTCAAACTGAGGAGATCAAGACCAGTCAAATTTTGAACTTCCCTATCTCATTTTGGTTGGAGGGTGCCACGATCATGCGTTTGGGCTTGCTTGACTTCGGGTTGTTAGCCATGGCGTTGCTCCCGTTCTTTATCCGCCATACATTAGGGCATTTGGTGCAACATCTGCGGCTTATCAACTATGGCCCGAGCTTGAAGAGTGAATGGCATAACTCTGCAAGAGGTTATGGCCTCTCTCCTAATTCGAAGAATCTGACAAACCTCGGTGGAGAACTTGAACTAGAAGCTATAGCCACATGCTTTAAAGTGCATCAAGGGTTATCCCGAGAACTTGCCTCTTAAACGACTTATGGCGGTATGCTCGAGCGGATGCATCCCAACTACTTGATTTTGTTTCTTTTGCTAAATCTTTGAGATTGTTGGGTTGTCGATAAAGTCCGCTTTATTGCACGTTTGTTCGCCTCGTGGAGTGCATCCTCTAGACAGTAGTGGAAATGGCCCTTTGGAAATGGTTGCTCTGTTGCTTCACAAAATGGCCAACTGCAATATGCATCGTTGGCTCCTTTAGGGTTAGTTTGAACTTCTCTATCTTTTCTCATTCCATTCGGTGGCTTTTCTCTATGCTTTTCTTTTTTGATTTCAAGACTTGCAATTGCCAAGCTTACAGATTTTATAACTACTCTCTGCGTTTACAAAGTCTAGAGCATCCGCTGGTAACATTTAGGATTCATTTTTTTTAGCATCTTCTTGATATAAGTTTTTGTATGCGTAAACCACTGATGAGATTTGCTTTCAGGAAATAGCACATTCTAAGATGAGTTGCTTCGAGTTTTCAAAAGGAAGACCTTTACAATCATGCTTATATCTTACTTTGATTCCAGGGCCAGCATTTGTTTGGTTAGCAAGGTCGCAGAATGGACGGATCACAATTTCTGCAACTCTTCTAGGGCGTCCGTCACAAGTAAGCCTGAGTATTCAACAATGCAGGATAGTGTTTGAGTTTCTTTACCCAAGAAGGTTTTCTAAAATGCACAAGAGCTTTTCAACTTGCATCTCTGTCAGTAATCAGAAACACATTCAGTAGAAATGGAGTTCTTATTTTGTCCTTGGTTTCGATGTTAAGAATGTGTTTATATGGTTTATAGGTTTTATTAGGTCGAAGAGCATCTCAAGCTAAACCCATGGATTCATATAATAAGCTTTATATCTCAACATTATAATACTTTTCCAAAGAGTCTCAAGCCATCTTATGGAGATATAGCATTCCAGATTAGGTGGATATTGGCGACATTACAAGGACTTGATTCAAAAAAAATTGCGGATCGATATCTACCAAATTATCATCATTAGTAAGGTAGCGGGTGGATTGATTATGGGTTCTTTTGCATCTTTACTTTCTCTTTCTCTTGGACCAAAAACCACTGTTGGTTAGAAATTTTGTTAGGCGTATATATTCTATTCTCTACCATGTTCTCGGCCTAGATAAGTAAAGCATCAAGGATTTGGTCCTCTGCATTTTTTTTAATAGGACAAGAGGCATCCATTTCCGATTTTGTAAAGCATCTAGGTATGCCACTTCTATACTTGGATTCCTAGGCATGCCAATCTTACTCATGATGGACGATGTTTCTTCTTCTTGGAAGTCCAGCTCTAAATATTCATGTATTCAAGTATTCTCTTTTGCAAACAAGCATCTTGGACTTGGGAGATATTCAATGTAAGTAGACAAGCACTATGCATCAAGGTAAATATTAATTGCTTTTGCATAGCTTCATCCCGGTGGGAGCTTTTTGTTTGTGTTGTTCAGTGCCCATGAGAGAGCAGATCTCCTAAGGCCAGCAACGTTCCTCCTGCTACATTAAGACAAAAACGTAATGGCGACAACATATTAGATGGATTCCCATGAGTTTAATTGATCTCGGTACATTTTTTCCATGATATCTTTGTCTAGGAAGCTCGGTTTGAGGCATTTTTGGGTCGCGTTTGAAGCTCTTTATCTGTGTTTTCTTTTGATGTATGACATGGTTACCCTTGATGACTGTCATGCGGAGGTATTTTATAAATCAAATTGTGAATTTTTAAGGAACAAAAGGTTTTATTTGCTTGAAGACAATGATCAACAAGGCAAGTTAACATTCTCTCCATGTTAGTTATCAATACAAGATAGTTACTAGACTTTGTTTTCATCGTTTAACCATCTTTTTCCTTTGCTTTCGAGGCTTAATCGTCATGCTATCTTTGTTATATTAGTTAATTGGAGCTTGGAGTGCGATTATAGGCTTTGAAGTTTCTCACTAGGTAAAATGGATAACTTTCTTAACTTTGGCTATTTAGCATGGCCCAAACCCTGTCCTTCTTTACGATTATTTGAGGCCCATCAATTTCAGCATTAGCAAACTGTCACCATCTTTCTATTGTTTGCAAAAATTTGTACTTGCCAGGATCATGCTTTGCAAGAAGCTAAATTATATGGTGCCTCTCTAAACTGGAAGCGGTGTCCTCTTGGAGTGAAAATTTGTCAAATTGAAATTCTCTCTCTCCCAATGGTAGCGAGTAGCTCTTTCCTTTCCTTCTTTCGGTCTTTATAAATATGCAATGAATGTTGGTTTTACATGTGAGGTGTTTTTGCAATCAGAAAAGCGGGTTTTGCGACTTCAAGTGCTAGACATCTAGGCAACACAAGGAGTATTTCAGGGTTGGTGAGGTGACTTCTTAACAAATAGTTAATCCTACATCTTGTTTGTGCCTATTTGTATAATAAATTTCTCACAAGGTTCGACTAAAAGGCGACTACATATTGGAAGCGAAAATTATACTTTGTTGCGGATTTTATTCTAGACTCTAGAGCCTTAGCTTATGTTCATAGAGAAATGCAACATGCCTTCCAGCATAGAGAAGGCAAGGACAACTTATGCAAACATTATATGCCATTCAAAAGTAGCAAATAAGACAAGGATTTAACCCTTTGTACATATTCAAAACCTCTATGATATTTTGAGGCCCTCATAAAATGCCCATTATGCCTCATATTTAGAAGCGTTATAAAATAGCCAACTATACCTACTATGTCCATTATACCTACCAATGACGGCTTCTAATCTATGATTACATGTGATAATGGGCATACCAAATATTTTGAATTACCAAAAAGAAAGAAAAGGTTTTTTTGGTGCGGGGATTAGCAAATAGAACAAGAAATTAAAATTTTAGACAAATTTTAACTTGCAATGACTTCAAAACTATTACAAGGGTTCAGTTAAACCCTAATGTAACTCATGGTTATGAAGAAGACATTATAGCACCTATATCTAAATGCCACACCCCATCAATATGTTAATGCATTAATGTCAAATCATTAAAAAGAAATGTAATTTAGAGACGCTCATTTCTTTTCAAGTGATTGCATATTTTTAACAATCACATTATTGCATACGACATGAATGCCTTATATTGGTAGGACATTTGCTATTGGAAACCTTATCCACTTCAGATTGAGGAGCGAGCTATTAAGTTTTGATTCTAATTAGATTCTTAACTATTTGCCATAGGGGCAACAACAAATGCTTAATAACAAGTGCACAAGCTATAGGTTAACATTTGACTTCAATGAAATAAATTACCACAAATTTGGTGAGTTAATCTAGATAGAGTCAGCAACTTGGACACAAGTTCATGGTAACTTGGCCAACAAGCAAATGTGTAGGGTGAATGCAAGGCATTACGTAGCAATTGCATATTCAACATACATGCTAACAAATAAACAAATAAATAATAAAGGAAACAAGCACGGTCTAAGACATCCTCCTCTCTATCCCCTCCCCAACCCCCCCCACCCCTCTTTCTCTTTCTCTTTTACACACTCCACCCCCCACACCTCTGTTCACCCCCTCCCACCCGTTCTTCTTCTTCTCACCTCCATCTCTCTCTGGTATCCTTTTCACACACACTCTCTTGATCTATCATTTTTGTACGCACACTCTCTTCCTCGATTTTCCGGCATCATGACCGGCTTTTGCTAGTATATATATATATATATATATATACAATTATATTATGTCCTATGGGGGGTGAAAGTTTGTAGAGATTATTCACGGCGTCGATTTTTGAGGTGTCGCCACAATAGCCGTTGGATTTGATTGGGGGGCATGCATGGGGCATGCATGGGGCATGCACCCCATCCCTGGGCCGTCGATCGGGCACGTGAGAAATCGTGGCCCTTGATTTTAGGTTAAGGAAGGTGCAAGGAAATTGTTGGTAAAGATTGATCTCGGCCGTCCATCTCTGAGATGGACGGTCCAGACGGTGACACTTCAATCAACCCCAAGCAGCCCCCTTTATTTGGGGCTTTTGATGTGAGCCGTTAGATCTAGGGATTCAATTGGGGCATTTTATGTAGACCGTTGATCCTTGAAATTAGGGCATTTTCCTTCAACAAAAAAAAAAGGGGCATTTTATATTTAATGTTTAATTAATATTGGATGTGATTTATTGCCTAGTGGGCGCGAAGCCATATGCCTGCTCCCACTCCTGACAGACTACCGGAATGGGATTTTTATCCCTGATCAAATTCGGCAGCTTGCTTGCTCCATTATCGAATCCCTGAAAAAGGCTGATTTACCTACTGCCTAGTTCGAAATGGACGGTGGGAGGATTAAGCATATACCACATTCAAATCCGATGGAGGCATTCGGATCTTAACTTTAGGGCTAATCGTCTGGCCAGGAATGAGATCTGACAGGGATTTCTCTAATTTTTAACTGGGTTAAAGCAGATTAATTTGAACTGGCGAGGCAGGAGATGATAGGCAGATTTTAAGCGGATTAATTTGAATGGGCAATGCAGGCTAGGATCGAATGATGGAGTGTATGTAAGCTTTGTTCTGTTCTATCAATGAGAGGGAGTTTTGTTTTGCATTAGGACCAACATGCAATCTGGAGACCAAGATCGATGCCATATAAGGCAAAACTGGCGCATTGCCATGGTGCAGAGAGGTAAGACTGGCGCATTGCCATCGCATTGCCATCGCTGAAGCAGCTCTGGAGCTCTGGATTTGAGCTGGTTAGAAGCAAATAAGAAGTTTCTCTGTCTAATATTCGTTACCTGATTGTTGCCCGAATGCATTTTTCTTCTGAAGTTATCAGAAAAAATCTAGTCCAGGCAAAAATAATTTGATCGTCTCATTCTTTGGTCATTCTTGGGCGGACTCCTTATGCAAGAAACGACTTGCTCTGACACACTTGGGTAAACTTTTGTGCAGTTATTAGGGCTTTGGAAGATGGTGCAAGATGCATTGCTATTCTGGCTTACAAGTCACGAGAAGATGTGGCTGTTTTTTGAGCAGTAGCTGTGCCCACATTTTAGCATCTGCTTATCAATGATGATATGCGGCTATGGGCTGCTGGTGGTCGTCACTATGGGTAATTGTCGATTTGAAGTAATTGCGCTATCTAGTTTTCAGCAAATTGTGAGCTCTTTATGAGACCGAAAGGGACTCGAAGTTGCCACCTGCAAAAGTTAGTGGTGTGTGGTGACTGGGGTAGGCCTTGGTTATCTCTATACTTTCTGGTTATACCCAGGGTTTTGATCATCTTTTAAAAAATTACCCACTAACTTGTTAACAAACTTAAATCATTATTAGATTGTTTTCTTTTCATGTTTTGTTGTTCCATGCCTTCAACATGTTTTAATGTCCTTTTATTTGATACAGGAATATGTATATAACAGGCTGCAATTCAGGTATTGTTTCTATGATCTGCATGATAGAATTTATTTCAGTGAATTCACATGACATGCTTTAGTGCTTATGATGTATCTTTTCGGTCATTTTGTACTGAATTTTGTCATATCATAAGCTCTAGTATTGTGAATGATAGCCTTACTGCATCTTATCTTGTGTTTTTTCATGCTACTGCTTATATTGGATCTCTTTTCCATCTCTAGGTGGAGCTTGCTTGACTCTTTCCGTAACTTCTCAACTAGAAACATGGCCATAACTCCCAAATTGAAGCTCTGTTTTATGCACAAGAAAATCCATTGGAAAGGTCACTGGAAGGTCCACAATTGACGCTAGGTGTCCATTTTCCAAATTCCTAGCAGAAATGGGCCAAAACAGTGCCAAATCAGGCAATGTCCTTGCTGCCACAGTTTTACAGTCGGGTAGAAATATGGCCATAACTCCTAAATGAAAGCTCTATTTTCTGCACAGGAACATCCGGCGGAAAGGTCACTGGAAGATCCACAATTGATGCTAGACGTCCATTTTCCAAATTCTTAGCATAAATGGGTTAAAACAGTGCCAAATGATCTAATGTCTTTGCTTGCTACAGTTTTACAGTTGAGTAAAAATATGGCCATAACTCCTAAATGAAAGCTCTATTGTCTGTGCAAGAACATGTATTGGAAAGATCATTGGACGGTCCACAAATGTTGCTTGGCATACATTTTTCAAATGCTTAGCATGAATGAGTCAAACCACCAGGTATGCGCTCTTGAAGTTGGTTTTTTACAGCTGCAACAAATTTTGTTACGGCAAGTTGAATGCTTTGCTTTCTAGATATCATAACATCATCTTAAAACAACCCGCATTACACCAAGCACATGCTCTTCTCAAGGAACATGGCAGACAAATATGTCCCTGGGAATATGGCTTGTTGGTTCTTCAAGAGCTGTTATAACTAGCTCTGGTAAGGGTATATTTCATCGTGCCTATGTTGCAAGCTACGGCATCTGCCATTTCTTCATAGTTTTGAGATTTTATTTGTACGATTGGATCATTATCATTTGCTTAGTTATTCTGTTCTATGGTATTCATCAAGTTCAGCCTTTAGTTTCTTTAGTTTAAGATCTTGCTCTGGATTTTAATTGACTCCATGTTCTTTGTTTGTCCGTAACCAGATTTTATGCATTCAGAAGGCAAATTTCCGATTTACATCAGGGTGCACTTGGTAAGAAAGCTTGCTTTTGATCTAACATGTGTGTAACTTGAAAGTTGTTAAATTGTCCATTTCCAGACTTGCTTTATGCTTTCATAAGCATGCGAGCTATCACTAAAGCTATGAAGATTGAAGTCTCACACCCACGTCCAGATTTCTTCTAGTGATGCTTCCGTTGGATTATGTCTGAGTCAGGCATTATATCAAAGGTATGAACATTATCAAGGGAGTTGTTTACATTTGGTTTGCTAGGTTTATTTTGAATGTAACCTAGTGCTTTGTCTTCAACTGAGTCCTTCCATGTTGGATAAACTAGGGTGAGGCGCAACATCCAAAGGTGTTTTTGTTCCAGAATGGCATAACTAGTTCCGGAATGTATTGCCATTTTATGTATATAAGATAAAGTTCTCATAATGTAAGGGCTCTCTGTCATTTTTCATTTCAAAAACCCTGCTTTATACTCCAATAACATGTTGTGGATGACCTGTGCAGGATTTTCTTTGAGCTATTGTTCCATTATAGCAAGACATCAGCAACATCTCAAGGCATCTTGTGCATTTTAATTGGACTATTGTAGGATTTGCTTGCAATGCGGAGATCTGCCACAATCTATAGGTGAAAGAAAATTAGATTCACTATTGATAATGTTCTAGATGAGTATGCGCATTCTATATATAATGTGCAATGTGCGTGTATCATTAGAAATGGGCCCAATCGCTTATTGTTTATTTGACTGTTGTTCCCACTAGAAATGGAGGCAAAGAAAGTTTGGCATTCATGATGCGCTTGAGTAGATTCTAAAGTGGGATTTTTTGTATCCTGGTAGATAATCAATTGTATTTCCTTAGCACATATATCTCATTAATAAAGGGAGGTACATTTTAAATGCTTATGGTGCTTCAGAAATAGCTACTGAATGTGTTCTTCAAACTTATGCTTGCAAGTGCTATGGTGCTGATCAAAGGTTGTATCTGGAGTTGATGTATCTGCAAGAGGTTGCCAGTGAAATTTCAAGCTTAGATGAACTTTTTCTTAACTGGAGCAGAATCATTTTACAAGACTTTTCCAAACGCCAGTGTACATCTTCTATTTTGTTTCCATCTTAGTATGTGAAGCAGGTCAAGTTTGCAATTTTTGTCAGGACTTAGGGCTTCTGATTTCCAGCGAGAATGTGTTCGCGTTTTCTATTCTAGTTTCTGTTGAACAGTCTTGCTTCATATCGTGGAGCTCGTTTATTGGACCTTCAAATATTTTTTGAGTGAAGTGGCATGTAGCACATGCTGATGCTTAGACATATGAACCCTATATAATTGAAATTGACAATCAATGTCATGGACATCTCTAGCTTTGTGGATCTGGAGTGCACATTATGATGTCTGCTATTTGTCTTTTAAATGCCAATTTTTGTATTTGTCTTTCAAATGGTTTTTCCACTGGAGACAAGGCGTTTACATGCCCATTTCATAAATGTATTGTGACGGAAAGTGGTTGTGCATGTTTCTAGTGGTTCTTATTTTATGTTTTCATTTTTTGCCTTATGTATTTTATGAAAGGCATATCAATTTAATGAGATTATTTATTGATTATTGTACTTTTTAATACGATGTTTTTTTCTAGTCATGTTGTATCTCTTAATCAGGAGATATATTGTGCCAGTTCCATGAGGGAGTTGTTGAAGTTCCATGAGGGAGTTGCTGAAGACGTGGCTTGGCATTTAAGGCATGAGAATCTTTTCGGATTAGTTGGAGATGATGGCAATCTAGTCATCTGGAGATATATCGTGCCAGTTCCATGAGGGAGTTGTTGAAGACGTTCCTTGGCATTTAAGGCATGAGAATCTTTTTGGATCAGTTGGAGATGATGGCAATCTAGTCAGTTGGGAGTTAGGAGATGCAGTACTGAAAAGCCACACAAATCTAAGGTATGATGCGATGTTACTAGTAATATCCTTTATCCAGGCATGTTTTTTGGCTTGTTAATCACATTTCTTTTGTCATTAACTGCAGGTTAATTGCTTGGCCTTCAATTGTATTAATGATTGGTGGAACGGACAAAATAGTTGCCCTATTTGACCTGCGACAACTTTCTGACAAGTTGCTTTCATTCGTTAACCGCAGGTGTGAGCAACAATTCATTCAATGAGGTTTTTAACTATGCGACACAATGCTTTGAACCAATCTACTAGCTCTGAAGGATGACTTCTTCTAACTTAATTTTTGACACTCAACTTTAGACATTTTTAAGCATGGTAAAAAGATTTGGCTATTAAATCTTGCAAGGCCATTAGCCCAAGTATAGTCTAATATTATGCCCACCGTTTACTTGGATCTTGGATCTTTGACCATATTATAAACGTGTAAACATTTGCAACGTCTTCACATATCTATTTAACCTCGCTTCAAGTACATTTGTGTTAACTACCCATTACATTTACACACATCGACAAAGCCAAAGTCTAATAAATAGATAAACTACGACCGTCTTATTGCAGTAGTATCCTAAACTCTACACACTCCATTCTATTTAGAGCTAGATTCCACATTAGGAGTTAAGAAGCTGCCATTTAACTACCATTATAATTATTGCCAATTCATAAGCTCTCCCCTCACATTATAGAACATTCCTAACAAACTCTTGATTAAAGGATAGACAAGCTCTTTCATCCTTTAGAACACTAATAGTTGGCATGATAGACCTTTTGTTTAAAGCAATGCAAAATTACCAATTGATTGGGCTTTAACTTCCCCCCCGAGATTGCCATAGTGTAATCTTTGGATGCTTGATGGAAAAAAAGAAAGGATGCAAGTTAAAGTTTCCTCGACAACAATCTTTGGCTCTAACACTTCAAACTATCTATGCATTTTATTTTATTCCATTTTGTACACATAGTTTCTGTATGCTATTTTAGTAGCCTACTTTTTGTAAGGGCATTCAACAAACATCCTTGCGTAAAGAAGATTGTTCTTAGCGAGATTGACTTGAGAGGTTGATCCAAGTTGGCTATAGTTGTTGACCAAGAATTTGACCATCTACATGTTCAATATATGTTGATTGGTTGGAACTAAGTATCCTTAGAGGTACATACCTACGGTTCCCAAGGTCCTGTGTCCCTTGATACATGGGTTTTAGGTTAAGGGGCTTAAGATTTACGGTCAGAGTAACTATTGACTACTAGCATTGGTTTAGGTTTAAGGGTTTAAGATTTTAGAGGTTACTCTCAGGTTTAGTGTTTGGAGGTTATGTTATTTGGATTTCACATGGTATAATTTCTCACTCAAAGAAACACTAACAGGTTAATAAAGTCTTTGCAACCTGTTGACTTTGCAAAATCCCTCGTAGTACAACCTCTTCTAGTACAACCCCTCATAGTACAAAAACTTGTATATATATATATATATATATATATATATATATATATATATATATATATATATATATATATATATATATATATATATATATATATATATATATATATATATATATATATATATATATTTTGTTTTGTACTATCGATAGGTTTATCAATCATGGTCATGAACATCCGAAATAACCTTCGAGATTAAGCATCACTATGTGAAGTTCGTGCCAATAATTAAGTTAGAAGAAGTCATAAATAAGTATCAAAGTTTTGTTTGTTCATGTCGAATTCAAGTATCGGAACCCACTGATTTATTGTCATCATATGATTTGGTATCAGCGTCTTTAGTGCATAGTGGCAAGATGCATTTAGTTCAAAAGACGCCGAACATTTAAGTTCAATTCCTCGCACAATAGCCATTCAATGAAGCTCGCCATTGTTTATTAGTACTTCTCAAGAATAGTTGACTTAAATTTGAATTAACCTCAAAGAGTCGCAGTTTGTACTATTTAGTTGAATGTATCCATCTTTAGCAACCGAGGTGTTTATCATGTCTTTATTTTTCAAAGTAAAAAAGAAGACTATTATACTAGCACTTCTAGTCTTGCATTGAATATTATTATCAAAGTGTAATCCTCGAAGAGTGTTTTGAACCATTAAAGGGTTACTTGAAGGACTTTTAGATGGACCACCCAACGCGTCGAAAAAGATGGTGTGAAAGGTGGAAAACTATCCAAAAATAATGATTCATATCGGGGTATTTGTGACGGAAACATCTCTTTGCTTCTAGGAGGAGTGACCTTTATATTCATCAAAGTCAAAGGTGGCTAGCTTAGCTTCGTGGTCCTTTATCCACGCGGGCAATTTAGTCAATTAAGAAGCAAAAGCACATTGACAGCTTAATTGGTCACTTGAGATTTTGAGGTCCTTGACAAAGTGGTTCCTTTTGCCCCAGATATCCGAACTCCAATGAGCCCATAGTGTTCCACTACAATATCTCCAAAGATTTTTGCTAGATCCCCACGATTTTTAAAAATTTCGTGAAATTTCATGATCATTTTCTTTGCCATCATTCCATGGAAATTCTTCGTGATTTTCATAGTTTTCGATTAGATTCTTCAACATCATGTAAAGATTCTTCAACCATGTCTTTGTAATGTTCAAAAGAATAGCCCTTATCTTCCAAAATTTAAAAATTGGGCTTCCAATTAAAATGCACAAATTGAGTAGGTTGCAAGTGTGATGCACATACTTCCTATAGGCTATTCAAAACATGAGCATGTAGATGCTATATTCTATAAATTCCATGTGAGGTTCATTATTCCGTGGAGCATGCAAAATACCATAAGACTTGCTAGCATAGATGCTAACACAAATCACATAAAAGACTATGAAAGTATCGCTTGAATTAACTCAATTTTTCGAAGGAAATGGCAACATTTTATCATTTATATATGCTTAAGTTGTGGAATGAAGGCATTATAAAGAGCTCCAAAACCTTTAAAAAATATGGACAATGTCATCGACTTTTTTTGCATGAAGATTTTACCATAAGTGTTTTACGTTAAAGTGAACGTTGTAGTAAAGTAGTAATTCTCATCAGGTCAATCCATTGCTTCCATTTACATCAAACATTTAGTCATATTTCCACCCAGAATAGTCAATTTTTTTGAAGTGAATAGTGCCAATAGGATGGATTGACTCAATGCGTCCATAATGCATTTTGCATTATTAGTTTTGAAAGGGTTAAAAAACCTATCTATCTATCCATCTATTTATTGTGTGTAGCTAGTCCAACCTGAGTTGCATATTAACGATATAGTGCACATCATTGCATATTAACGATATAGTGCACATCATTGCAGATCCTACTATAGAATAGTTGTTTGATCCAAAACCAATGAGCAACCCATGCAAAAATCAAAGGGTGAAAGTAGCATTACGCACATGGCTCTGCATAGTTTTCAGCTCGTCTCGATATCTATTCACAACAGGATATTTTTTTGCTTTGTTAGTTGAATGTGCTATGATACGAAGATAGTGTAAGCGCACATAAAGAAAAAGAAATATTTTGGTCTCGATCAGAAATGAGTGGTTCAAAAGACGAAGCTTGGTAGCTTAAATACAGAATAGTGGCCTACAAATGCAGAATCCAAACAACCGCCAAAGTACTAAGAGGATTACCACTTATTTACTGCAAATAGACAGAATGAGATGCCAATATGAAAAAGAACACTAATAAATAGACTGCCTATGGAGATCGGCGAGTCCATGCTGCACTCCAAATGGGAATTTAGTACGAGACCACAAATGGCAGCATTATAAAGGGAAGATATAGAAAGGAGCCCACAAATCCAGAATCCAAACAACCGCCATTGAATGCATATAAATAGGAGAAAGGCATTGAACAACTAGAAATTTAGACCGCAGGAACAAAAACGCAAACAAATCTAAACAAACGGTAGACGTCACACTCAAATGTTTGCATGCTTCACATATTGTTACCTTTGCAAAAAGTTCGGTCATTGCTGTGAGATATGTAGATACAACTGGCTGTGAATAGGCTTAGATTACATGGAACAGGAAAGGAACCAGAGAATACTGAAGACTTGGATTGAACAGGAAAGGAACCAGAAATATTGGAATACACGGTTAAATAAAACATATTTAGGCCCAACAAAAGCCATGCTAACTCTGCTAAAGCATCAGAAAAGCTTACTACGGATCTAGAAGTGCATTGGAAAACCTACCCGGGTGCCACAGAATGCACAATCGTATCTATCCTTGAAATACATTGCCAAACTACAAAATGATAAAACTAGAAAACAAAGGAAGGACACAACGGACCATGAGCTCTGATGGTGAAGAAAGGTGTCACAATGTACTGGACCAAACAGCACCCATACGATATTCAAATGCGTGACATAAATAAAGAAAACGTGTATCTAGCACAGACCATTGTTTATACTTGAATAAGCCATCGAGTCTTGCCAAAAATGCCAGACCTGTGTACAAAGCATTCAGTAAGCTCCAATCCTGAATAAATCGGCCAGTACCAAATGCCATATTGCACATTTTCCTTTATTATTTTCTCCTTCTGACCTAAGGCAATTGAAAACCAGAACAATAAAAATGCTAGATCAAGGTTTCATGGCCAGTTTTGGCCTTAACAAAATCTGTCAATGTCAAGCTCAATGCCAATTTTGGCATTCTGAATCAGTGTATGACCAGCCTATTTTGGCTACACAAAGAATTTGACGCCATGGTTATCTGACCTGTCTGTAAATACGACTACATACACAATAGCCATCCATAAAACATATAACAGAATTGGACGTCAGAGCACACCTGCAAAGCAACAGCTATCATTAGATTAAAAATAAATGAAGGCAAGCTCAAGCTATTAAGGGCAAGCACATTGGAATCCTAATCGACGAAGTTAATAGCATGAGAAAACAGCTCCAATCGAGCCAAACATGACGTATTAAGCCATTCAAACTACAAAGGAGGACTTGGACTTGCAGGCCATTGATTTCTAAACACAATCTTTGAGCATGCTAAGAAACCAAAAAATACTATTGACAAACACTTTGTAGTAGATCCGCAACCATGTCTGAAGAATGAAATTTAGCCAAGGCATTAGATTCTTGCAAAAACTCTTAAACCATAAGTTGTTTCCAATTTGCCTAACATAAACCAGCCTATTATAGGCCACAGAAAAGAAAGCATCCCTTGACTTTGCCTCTGACAGAGTAAAAAATCCAGACCATATGGATTAAATCACCGAGTTTTGAAACGATATGAAAGCCTAGCAGTCCATCGTCGAGCTTCATAACTACAACAAATGTCTTCCAGAAAATCTCATATGTTATGGAGGGTTATGGAGGTACAAATATTGCTTCTATCAGCAACGGTTATCCTTAAACCAGCGGCAAAGTGTTAATGGCATGTATAAACCATTAGCTGATAAAATAGAGAAGCTTTGACATGCCACTCTTACATGTTCTTTGCAGCATAAAACGATATTTTCTAATGGCAAACCATATGGTTAGCCATTGCAAAGAGAAAAATCCATGCAGTTCTATAATCTACACTTTTTAATTCAGTCTTTCTCTGCATGGCAGCATGCAGCAAACATTGGCTCACAGTATTCACAGCACATGAGCTTAAACTCACAACTAAACCAAACACGTATTAACAGCAACCTGTAGCCTCTCTAGCTGTTATCTGTTCTCAATGAACATACTGAAGTAGTTTATCTAGGAACTCATGGCCTGCACTCACTCCATCAGTTCAGTTCTTTAATCAATCAAGTTTGCCACAACAAACACACCTCTGCAACAGCTAAATGCTGATTATCGATGTTGATAAATTTGGTCCAGTGATTCTTACTATGCCTAAAGTGTCAATGTGCACCGGTATAGAAGCTTCGCCATTGCTAAAAAATACACAAGCACATTCAGAATCTACTGGCTGAAAAGCAAAAACAGAACAAGGATAAACTCGAAATAGTTTTATAAATTTAAAAATCAACTTGCATTGTACTCACCTAGACATACGAAATAAAGCTGTCAAAAAATACTTCCTTTGTATTGCCATAACAACAAAGCTTCCTCTACTTTGCAATCAGACGACCATTCAAATGAAGAGCTGAATAGCAAACAGACCATGTTCGATAATTCCAACATGTTTGGATACAATCTGCATTTCTTACAATCTGCAGCAGAGTGATAATTGATTGAGACACAAGTTCCCTTTCTGCTTCTAATTGCATTCGCTTAAATAACTGCCTTGAGATGTTTTAAACGGTAGCAAAAGCATCATTATATCTTGTATGTACTGTTCTCAGGTTTAGGCTGATCATGGTTCGCATTTTCAAGCCTTCTTCTGGTCGTACGATGATGTTTGCTGTTTCCCGTGTTGTTTTGTAGTTCTTGTTTTGTTGACACAGGAACGAACGGGTTGAAGAAACCGTCGACAAACAGCCAAAAAAAATCGCTGACATCTTAAAATTTGCCAGCCCACGAGTCCAAAATATGGCCTCCATGGCATTTTCTTTCACATCACCCAGATCTGTATAACTACAACAAATGTCTTCCAGAAAATCTCATATGTAACCGTAGCTAAGAATCAAGGCAATATTCTATGCTTACGTCATAGCTTACCCTTGCACCTTAAGATACGCTTACCCTTGCACCTTAAGATACGATTAGTAGAATCTTTTATTGTTAGCTTCAATGTAACGATGAAGAGTGAGCAAATCTCGGCCTGATTGACAGACAAAAACTTGGAACTTAGATGCTTGCAAGATTTGCTCAGAGGTTGGACTTACTTTGTTGGATTGCTGGCCTGCAAATTTTTGGCCTGCAAATTTGTTGAGGTTTGCCAGATTTCCCCAGGCTTTCACGTCAAGAATTTGACTTGAAAATTCCTCTGGTACAGGGATAATCTTGTGGAAACAATCTGCGTGGGTAGATCTGCATACTTACACCTCTCCACACAAGCAACTACACAGAAATTCAGAATAGAGAACATTTACCAGTCTACAAAGATTTAAAAAATAGAAAAAGCTGCAAATTTGTTGGATTTCTGACTGAAAGTTCCCAGATTGTTTACTCTGATGCAAGCAGAGTAGAGCACTACTCTGCTTTGACTTATAGCCTCATCGCTTAAAATCGAAAAGACAACCTCAATTCTGAGTTTTCCTAAATTCTAATTTATCTGTTAGTCCTATTCTAAAGCAACTGCACGAACAGGACAGTGCTCAAAGGAAAGGAGGCTGTTTAAGACTCTAGGAAATACTAAAGCTCAATTCCTTGTGAAAATGGGGCTTTGATTGACTTTTCAACATGTATTCCTTGGCCTTTAAAAACTGAATGAGCTCATTGCAATTTCCCGAATAATGCAATAAAAGAATCCAAATACATAATTGCTCGAGGATACCTTGACATGCAGATGAAGAAATTTATTTTCTTCTATGCTTTAAGAGAACTGGTTAGCATTTGCACATGAGTAGAGAAGAGAAGCTTAGCAGGCCTTCTTGAAATGTCTGATCAAATGTTTCAAATGCGCACATTCTAGAAAATGGCCCTCTCTTGAAAAAGAAACCAAGAATGCATTGCAAGTAGATACATTAGGCTGGTATCCAGCCTCGAGCATCTCCTTGTAGATGTCAATTGCATGTGCTGATGTCCCCCATCGACCATAAGCATCAATCAAAACATTATATGTATCCACTTGACAAATTTTTGCATATCTTCTTTATCTGCTGAAAGCCCAATATACTTGCTCAAGCTTACCAGCTCTTCCATAAGGACTCACGATGATATTTCATGTCACCTTATCTGGTATGCACTTAGCTTCCTGTAATTTCTTAAAAGGTACCAGCATTTCCTCTCCTTTCCCCATTATTCCATACACATCTAACAACGTATTGTAACTGATTATGCTAGGAATAATACCTAATTTCTTCAGCTCCTCAAAAATTTCTAGAGCTTCAACCTAGGTCTGCAACATAAGCCTTTAGATAATCAATTGGGGCAGCATGATGTAAGGACTCCAACTCTTGCGAAGCCTCCAATCGTGTTTGAATGATAAAAGATATTAGCATAAATCCAGCATAAAGATCTTATTGCTATGCATTAGCATTCCCAAAGAGCGGCCAGAGGATATGGCTGCCACACACATTTGCAACAAAAAAAAAAAGGATTAATGGGTGGCAAGAAGGATAGGGCTGCCATAAACAGATGCCAAATGGCAACCAGTTCTTATAAAATACTGATAATATTCCTTACCTCATAGCAAGGCCACAGATATATTACGTAAGACAATAAAAAAAGAAGACCAATACATGAAAGAGATCGACCCTTTGTCAACAGAAAGAGTGCCCTATTTATCTATTTTGTGAGATTAAGAATATGCAATTTTAATTCATATTTCAGCATTTGAATTTGCTATAGATCCCCTGACCAACAGTACAATCAGGCATAATATTCGTTACAAACCTGTCTAGATATGTCCTCCTTGCCAGAGTCACTACAGGCAATGTCTCCATCTCTTTTCTGAATGCTCAGCCCAAGAACATCTACATCAATATCAGAACTAAAGTGGGTCAACTCTACATCGTCACATTCATCATATAGAGCTTTAAAGCAGAGCTTCTGACTAGGATGCAAGCTGGAAATGTACAACAACTAATCTAGCTAAGAAGTATCAGTTACCTTGTTAGCACATGAAAATGTTTAGATAGGCACTATCCACAAAAATCGTATATATTTGCATAATTATCTTTGCACTCACATGCAAATGCGGCCAGCAACATCTTTCCTGTATTTGACAACAAAAAGTAGGTAAAGATTTGTTGCAGAATTTCATAAGCCTAAAACAACTCCCTCAAAACGCTAGATATCCTAGACATGGCAGCATCTGCGCCATTCTGGTGGAAAAAACGATCTGGGTCTAACAGAGGCTGAATTTGAAGCTTGTTATTCTTAGCCTTCTTCCGATCAATTGTCTTCCGGGACAAAATACCCTGCACATCACTGTTAAATCTAGCTAAGAAATTACTTGCCTTAGACCGCTTCCGGCTTCTCTGTTGATGAGAAAGCTCCATATCCAAGGATCAGGAGGTGGGAAGCCAGAACTGGGGCGTTTTATGTGCATGGATGGATTGAGGCGAGTTAAATGTTTAGAACGATCCAAAATATTTCAAATAATGGCCGCACTTTTACCTTCTAAAAATATCTCTGCAGTTTGCCTTCGATTTTGTTTCTCCTCTGACGAAGAATGCATTGTTCAAATGCCTGAATGATCCGATTAGCAAGAACAATCGGAGCAAACACGGCGCCTGGCTAAAGGAGCAAGAATAAAAAGCAGGTTTCTGAGATATTCATCAGAAGACAGAGACCGCTGTAATACCCTCTTCTCTGCTCGATCCGAACTGGTGGAACAGCCACCGCCAAAGGAAAAAATCGTGGTAAAAAATTTGGAGGGTTTTTTGGTGTTTTTTTCTCTCCATCAACCATTGCACGACACCTATCTCATGTGTGACATTTAAGAAATTAAATGATTAGGCTTATTGCCACCGTTATCATTAAATAAAATTAGATATGACACCTTATACTAAAACCTTTCAGAATAGATGAGGAACCAAAATGACATATGAGATGGTGCCACCACTAAATGGCATTTAATTTCCTTGACTTTTTTATAGATCAAATCTTAGAATTCGATGGTCTAGATGAATACCCTAATTTCAAGGGCCCAGATTAAAAGCCCCAAATAAGAGGGCTTTTCCTTTGCAACTTCCTATCCAAAATTGACCCAAGATTTGACCTTCCCTTTTAATCCAGACGGCCCATATGAAAAGCCCCAAATAATTTTAATGGACGGTCTAGATAAAATGCCCCAATTTCAAGGGCCGAGATTAAAAGCCCCAAATAAGGGGGGATGCTTGGGGTGTTACGAATTATGTACCGGGTCTCGGTGATCCATCTCGAGATGGACCGGTAGAGATCAATCTCTACACCATGATCCAGACCTCCATATAATTGTATAAATATAAGGATATATATATACAAGTATTTGTACTATAAGGGAGTATATCAAGTCGACTGGTCGCTTACTAAGAAGTCAAAGTCAAAGTTGCAGTCACTGTGAAATAAAAAAGGCAAATCAGTAGCTAAAAGTGTAGTTACTCTTGGCATAGATATTATCTTAACTGTTTTTATTCAATGGGCATCCATTCTTGGTCTCAGAGTGCGGGGTGTCTTTGCCTCAGATAAGTCGAATTCAATGTCTCCTCTACCAAGTAGCATAAGCGTATTTGTTGAACAACCTACAGAAAATGCATCCACACACTCTTGCAACCTACTAAAATTGTGAATGTAACTTATTGTTATATTCCTAATCATCTCAACTGGAATCCCAATTTCTTCAATCGAAAGCTAAGGATCCCAAACAAGTGTCAACGTGCAGAATAATTTGACAACTTGGTGAGTATCGTGCCAGATAACTTCTTTGACCATGTGCTCCCTTGACTGTTGAAAAAGCAATGAGCGCTCCAAAAAACACATTACACAATGCAATGACTTATTTTTGAAAATGAAATAGCTTTTAATCGGTTGAAATATTATGGATTACTTTCGGCAATAGCAAAAATGAGTTCTTCAAACCATAAACCACGAATTAGAACGACATGGGCAAACAAGATCAATATAAGTGTCTTGTCATCATTCTTGAATGGTTCCTTGACAAATGGTGATCAGGAACAATGCTCACGAGTTCAATGACAAGGAATGCAAGTCCAAGCTACTCAAAATGTAAAAGAATCTCTTATGAAATAATTTTGAAATAGACACTATCCAGCCTTTGAATTCAAACTAATAAAATGGGTTCTTTATTTAACACAGTGCAAAAATTGTGGATCCTAGCCTGATATTTGAAAATAGAAGTCTCCTTAATTGTATTTATTGGAGATACCATGCCCCTACTTGGTCCTTTAGTACAAATGGCCTTCGTTTGAAAATGGAACAAATGCATGAAACATCCGAGCAAACTTCAACTGGCAAATATATAACACATGCTAGTATGATTCTCAACTTCTCTGTTCTGTTACAGCTATGTCTCCTTTTATTTTTCTCTTTTTTAATTAAAAAATGAAAAAACGAATGTTTATTGTCGTTAAGAGTAGTGTGGCATCTTGCGAGAAGTTGTGCCTGAATTATAATGTTTTTTCATAAATGGTGCTCTTTTAGACAGATAGAAATAGACTTCTAGGCATCACCTGTTCTAGACAGATAGAAATAGACTTCTAGGCATCATCTGTTTGTGAAAGAAGAGAGAAGATTTTAAATAGAGAGCCTGAGCTCCAATATGCTCATCCAGAGTGATTAAGCAGCAAGAACCAGCTTCAACAGTACGATGCCCCAAAATCATCATGTGAAACAAAGTTCTTTATGGGAGTCTCGGTAGTGGCGTGAACCCAGAAGCCGCAGCTTTGAATCCAACACTTGCTTTAGTCTTGCTGTGGTGCTGTGCAAGGTACCAACAGGTGAGGAGGAATGGCCAATGATTTTGCTGCCAAGTTAAGCCATTGCGTTGAATCTGGTTTAACCATTCATGACAGTACAATAAAAAAAGCAATTTAATAACCACAGTTCATCTTCTACACCCTGAAACACAAGACTGGGATTTGGCAGCCTGTCAGGTGTCGCTCAATTTTGGAAGGAGCTAATGTACCCTGACCATTAGACCAATTGTAAGACTTACTACAGTCCAGCAGCTCTTCTAATAGTTTTAACATAAGGAGGGCACATAGTCATTTTCGACACAGCGGCAAATATCCATTGGTACGGGGGAATCTCAATTGCCCTGCCATCTATGACGGCAACCCCATCTCCCAAGTACCGGTACTCCCTTCCCCGAAACAGCCCAGTGTCAGCTCGCTCTATTTCCCTTCTATCATCCTCCCTGGCCAAGTTCCTTATATTGTCAGCCTCCTTTCGTATGTCCTCCTCTTCGGTATGGCCTTCACATTCGGGAGGGTAGAACATCGTAAAGCCTAGACTTTGGAAGTCCCTTCGTGATCAGAACTTCTTTCACGAGTTGAGGGCTCCAAAACCAACAAGGGGTCTCTCAGTAGCAAGCTGACGTGCTGTTTGTTGGGGCTGATAAAACTGTTCCAAATGTAATTAGCATCAAGGGGTATGGAGGAATCTCAAATGCACTACTGATGCTTAAAACATCCTCACCAGAAATGTACCTACATACAAAACGAAAAGGTCAACACTAAAATTATACAGCATTATATAATCCTGTAAAGAAATTTTGCAAGTGCAGACTTTGTCAGATACTCTTGCGTCCTCTGTGATGACCTAAACTTATTGTGAGTCTAAGATTGCACATATCTTCCTGGGAACGGATTGCCACCAAAGTATCAAATTTTTCCCGTGGAAATACGAGTTGGGCTTTCACCAGTGCATCTGGTTCCTGCTGCAAAAGTGCCTGCCGAACTTCTTCATAAACCTTGGCCATAACCCGATTGGGTTCCGTGGACGTTAAAATTTCTTCCTTCCTTCCTTTCATTTCTTCCTTCCTTCCTTTCATGACTTGATAGAAGTTGAAAAGAGAAGCTCCATTTTGCAAGGGTTCTGTAAACGTGTATACAGAACTGATAATGGTCTACATGGCTTCAAGTCGGTGCTTTCTTATTTGCATTTGCTTTCTCGTGGGATCAATCGTATTTATATTGATCTGTTATACGCTGCTTCATATTTAACATTAAATAGTTAGTTTAAAGATAGCATGATTTTATTGACGATAGAAAGCAAGAACCAAAAAATGTGAAGACCTACTTACAAATTACAAATCCAAAAAGTAGCTGCAACATAAAGAATAGGCACAAATTTATCTGACTACCAATCCCAAAAAAATCAACACTGGAACATCTGTACACACAGAAAAATCTCAAAAAGCTAAGGCATTTGAGATTAATATATATGAATGCATGACGGACAGAAATACGCCATGGCATACCAAAAGACATGGAACAGACGGCATCACCCCGTTGAAGCTTTATAGAAACACAGACATAAACATGTCAAAGCTTCACACTTGTTAAGCATCGTTGCTAACTCCACAAGCAGAGGGAGGACATTTAACTGCTGCATCACAATGGCTGTCTGTTTTCCTTTTCATCATGAAATGAATCAATATCTGCACACGATGAACAATAACCACTTTTTTGCAGACATATAGCCAAAGCAAAGGTGACCGTTCGTCCAAGAAAGCCAAGGAAATCAAGCCATATGCTCAATTGTTGACATGACAAAATAGTCATAAATCATAAATAGCCCACCCTCATCAATACAACCATTGCCAAAATGTAACCTTATTGCGGATTTTGCGGTATGTTCTTAAAACAATTAGAAGCTAGAAAAAACTTTAACTATGTAGCAAAAACTTGGGAAGCATGGTTGATATGCAAGTTAATAAAGACCAGATCAATTCTAAATTACGTACCATAAGGCAAGCCCTCAAGCATCGATATACCCCCTCAAATTAACTCTCAACTTATCCCCGCAACAATTTTCCCTTTGAATAACAAACCACTCCATTAGAATGGCATCGTCCGGTCGTCGGATCGGCGATACAGGGAAGGGGCGAAGCTGCTATATGAGGCGTCATTCCGGTTGTAGCGAGGTTATCGGCGTTCTTCTCACGGCGAAGTTTTCTCCATCTTTGCCTTTGACTCCCTCCTCAAAGATTAAGCTTCCGCAGCGATACCGTTTCTACTCGCGGCTTCTTCCTCCACATGGATCGAGATCCTTTTCTTCGAGAGCTAGCCGGGGGTGGTTTTTCTCATCGGGCCGCTCGTCTTTACTCCTGGAAGGTATGGCCTCTTCTCCTCAATTGCACAATGCCTGCAGGTATAGCCCCTTTTTCGGTTGGTATTTTTCCGGCTTGTTGGCGGTTGTAGGATGATTCTTTTGATTGGTTTATGAGATGGGGCGTCGAAGCAACATGCTTGATTGATTGGGTCGGTCCCTCCGATCCGGGTTTCTTTGGGGATTTGGTTTTCAGCTAGGTATGCAGGTTCATTTGGGAGATGGTGGTGGTTCGTCCGGTTTGTCTCGATGCAACAAGCATGCTTTATTTTTGGGAAGAGATTTCATGGTTTGTTGGGGACATGCGGTGCTTTTCCGCTTCGAGATCTAATCCATCTTAGCATATCTTAGCATGCGGGTTCGCGATTCAGTCAGCCCTTTGGCCCCTGCCTCCCCCCTCGATCATCGCTTGGGATTCTTATGCGGGGCCCTGGCTTCAGCCGGAGATATGCTCGCCCGATTCTCGGGAGGGTCGATTCGCGACCACAGCGGCCCGGGTTCTTTATTGCGTAGGGGACCTGGTTGTTCAACCATTGGTCCAAGCACGGGCATCGGAAGAAGGAAAAAGGGGAGGTCTAATTTCTCTGGCTAGATCGAGGGGCGGGACGGGATCATAAAAGATCTTGGCGGAGTTCGAGCAAATAGGGGGGCGGTTTAGCCACTTGCTTTCGTCCGATCTGAGCTCATGACGATCGAGGCGATTTTATTTGCTTCGATTTCCCTGGCGTCGATTCACCTCTCTTCCTCGTTTGCCATCTCTGGCGGCTAGTTTGACATGAGTTTTTATTTGGGTTATCTCTGATCTTTTTTTTGATTTCATGGTTGACATTTGTTTTTATTTTTAGTCACGCTTATTGGTTCTTCTTTAGCTTTCACTACATGCATGGTTATGTTTAGGCTTAGCTTATCGATTGGTCTAATTTGGGCATGCATGGTGGCGTTCCTTGCATTAAATTTTGGTTTATGGTCGGTTTTCATTATGCTTATTTTATGGATGGTTGTTTTGGGTTGATTTATCCTCACCAATGTTTATTGAAAGCTTAATTGTAAATTTGGTCTTAGGTTTGTTTTTGCCCAACCCTTTTTAAGCCCCTTTCTTTCTCCTCTCATGCATTGCTCCTACTTTTTCCACGGCTTGCTTTCTCTGCTCTCATAGTAAACCTTTCTTTGCTCGATATGGCTTTTGGTTGTCCTTGTTGTTCTACGGATCACGGGCTCTGTTGGAGTTTTCTCACCCCTTCATCACCCCCATGGTTGACATGGCGCGACATCATCTTTACACGGGAGCACTTGAGGTGCTTCACCCCTCTGCGAGCGGTTTGCGATGGGAAGCGAGAGGACATCGGCCGGCCAGCCGAGTTTTCCGATCATTATACCTTTATGCCTCCTTGTCTCCTTGGTAGCGGCCGAAGTGTTTGGGCTTTTCGGTAGCGTGGATTCTCATCGCCATCGCTTTCTTGGCGATGTCATTCTACAATGGGGCTTTCGTCCCCTCGAGCCACTTTCTCTCAAGGAGATTCTTTACATCCTCAAGGCCTGCCCCCCCCCATTTTCTTCCCATATACCCGCGTTAGGCATGGGGTGGTGGCGTGATTCCTTTGAGGTTGGGTTGTGGTTTTTGTAATAATCGGCATATCCGGCCGTTCTAAGGAATAAGGGGGCAAAACCCCATTTGATTTTTTGTGCTATGTTTAAACTCTTTAGTTGTTTATCTGTGTTGGTAATGTTATGGATGGCTTAGTGCTTTAGGCGTTTTATAAGTTCCAATCGTATTTTTAGGTATGGCTAGATTAAATTCTCATGGGGGGATCGGGTGGCATTCTTATTTCACTTATGTGTATTTTTTGTAGACTTTAAATTCCTTTTTATGTTTCCTTTTTCAAAGTAGTGCTATGGTTGTTTTTTGCATCCGCCATATGTGCTAAGGGGTTGAAATTCTTGCATCATTATCTTAGATGGTTTCTTATTAAGTCTTGCATACTTCATGATTCTTACTTGGGGGGGGAGGCTAAGGTTAGCATGCATCCGGTTTTTCCCAATTATGTCTCAACTCTTTGGTGGTTGTATTTGTGTTTTTAACGTTGTGGATGGCTCATTGCTTTAGGCATTTTCCTATTATAAGTTCCTTCAAGATCTCTTCTATTTTGGCTAGACTAACTTCTCATGGGGGCCTAGGGTGGCATTCTTATTTTCGGCTATGCGTAATTTTCGTAGACTTACATTTCATGTTTTTCCCTTTCAAGTTTGGTATTATGATTGTTTGGCATCCGACATATATAAGGGTTGATGGTTTTTGGTTTTGATGGGGGCGAAGTTCTTAATCCTTATTCTAATGGTTTTATTATTAGTTTTGTAGATTTCATGATTTTACTTTTTAGGGGTGAGGCTTCCGGTCTTAGTTTTCTTTGCAACCGGAGGGGTACTTACAAAATATGTTTGTGGAAAGGGGTATAGGCCCATCTAACATTGATATGCATTGGCAACAATGGTACTTATTTTTTTCGGGCTACCTATGGGGATGATGTCATTCATTATAGTCTTTTTTTTTTGCATAGCTTTTTTCTATTCGTCTTGTGGTTTGTATTGTCTTCCCGGAAGGTTGCTCTCATCCTAACTATGTTGGCTTTTTATCTTGTCTTTGTTTTTTTTGGGAGGACCAAGAAATGGTACTTTGGTGTTTCTTTTCTTTGTGGCCCAAGGTTTTAGGGGTTTTTTCGCTGTTGTGTCCATAGGCTTAAGGTACATATCATGGGGCGCATGGGGTCGTGACGTGCCTTTCCTCTTTTCCACCTCGTTTCATGCCGCAGTTTTTTCTTTCAGATCTATTCTTACGTGTTCCTCGCTTGCGGGTTATTGAGCTCATCCTTCCATTTGCGGAACCACGGCTTCTACCTCGTCCCGGATCTCTTTCCCCCCAGCGTCTAGCCGGGTGCCGCGTCGTCGGTGAAACCTCTCTTTCTCGACCGCGGATTCGAGGGCACTGCCTCGGTTTCCCCACCGTCATCACCCTCCACCTCTTTTTCCTTTTGGCCCTCAGCTGCCTTTGCGTCACCTTCTTCCCTTTCTCCATCTGGGGTTGCTTCCCCCTTGTTCTCTCCCCATATGGCTCCGCTTTTTTCATCCACTCCACCTCTTTTTTCGGCCCCTTCTCCTCCCTCTTGCCTCTTCTCCTTTTTGATTATACCCGGTATTTGTCGAGCTCCAACAACGAGGGCTACTTTCCCGGGAGCTTGATCTTCGGTTACCGCGGCTCTCTCGTCCAAATGCCCAGCTTGAACACCTTCGGCGGGATATCTGAGAGAGAGCTGCTTTCGGCCGTCTGCCGACTTTGAGCGACTCCTTACGACATTATTACGAGTTGATGTCGGCTATGGACACCGGAGTTTCCACTTTGGATCTATGGACTGGCTTTCGCCATGTTGGGGACGGCTATTCCGGAGGACGTGCTGCACATGGCGGAAGAAGGTAAACGTTTGGCGGACCAAGAGATGAAATTTGTTTTGATTGCCGACCAACACGGCCACGAGGTTGCCCTTCAGTTTAGTGAGTCCCCACGTCTTGATTTTCTTACGATGAATCTAAACGATCGCAACAGCCAAAAGTTTGCCCATGAGAAACGTCTATCCCGTTCGCGTTCTTCTCCTTATCCCGCCCCTCCGTTTTATCCCCTTCTTAGCCCTCCATCGCCCATCCCATCCTCTTTTGTACTTTTCTGCGGCGTTTTTAAGCATACCGCTGAAAAACTGTTTTTCGTCGACTTTTTCTCACAATGCAAATTTCCCCATGTCTCCACCTTTTTCTCCACTTTTTTCTCAGACTGCACCACTTGCTCCCTCTCCTTTGTTGACTCTATCTCCTCAATCACCCCAACCCCCTTTGCCTCCGTCATCTCCATCCCCGGTCTTCGTAATGTCAGCCAAGTGCATTTTAGTGTCTCTTTGATGTAATTATGGTTTGTGTCATCAATAAAAAGCGTGCTTAATTTGATGTGTTATCTTTTATCGGAGTTGCCAAGTTTTCGCCTCTCCCTTGCCTCATTTCCCCTTTGACCCTACAGCCCTTGATACCCACTATGCTACTTTGTACATCATGGCCGCCTCTCTGCTTGGTTTACCATTTTGGCACTCTATTTCCTTGAACCCCCTTGTTATTTCTTGGATTCAGCCTGGTTTACCCCTTCCTTGGGCACGGGCCCCTTCCCAACCATTTTTTCCGTCCCAACCTTTTCGTCATTTGTCCTCCCAACTCCCATTTGCCCGCTCAGCTATTAGTGACCTTACGCTACGAGGAGCAATCATGCAAGTTCACGATGACCGCCCTTTCTTTTTGTTCTCCCTTGGGGAGTCGTCCCCAAGGGGCCCACAAAGTTCGCCTTATTCTTGATTTCGTCGTCCTTAATTCTTCCTTATCTGTCCCATCCTTCCGTTCACGAGTCCTTTCACGATGCCTTGTCATTACTTCAACCTCTCGATTTTCTTTTTTACTCTGGATTTAAAGTCGGGCTATCATCATGTTCCTATCGGCCCCCCACACCATACCTTCTTGGGTTTCCAACTCGGCGGCTCATTTTATGTATTTACAATGCTCCCCTTTGGTCTTGCATCCGCCCCCTTTGTTTTTACCAAACTTATCGCCCCTTAGTTAGTCCAGCGGCGTCTTCTGCGGTGTCCATTTGCCTCCTTACATGGGCGATTTTCTTTTCTTGACCCAACGTGAACACAATTAAGCCCTCAATGCTCATTATCATTTACGATCGCAACATCTGCAGGTTTTCTTATTGCATGGCCTAAATGTAGATCTCAGTTTCCCATCGCTGAATTTTCCTTGGGTTCCTCCTTGACTCTTCTTCTATGATTATTTGTTTTTGTCGTCCAAGAGTTAGAAAAATTTTTCCACATTTCCTCATCTATTCTCTCTTCCTCTCGTTTGACTTCTCGCCATCTTGCTAGATTCCTTGGTTTTCTGCAATCTCTCCGCATCGTTTTCGGTTCCTTGGTCTCTTCCCTCACCTTTTTCTCTTATCTTCTCATCTGACCTTTTTCCCGGATGCCCCTATTTCATTATCATCGTTAGCCCGCATGGAAATTTTGCTCACAGGGAATCTGTCGCCCGCTCTCTGTTTTCGCCCTATTTCTCCTCTCAAAATTGACCGTCCATTTGTTTTAGGTTTTGATGCTAAGCGCTTTTTGGTTGGGGGTTGGTTTTCTGCCTGGCCAAAACCGTGTTGATTTTATGGGTCTTTTTACCGGTGAATCGCCCAGTCATCCACATGGCGTGAGCTTTGCTTTTCCGGTCCCTACGGTTAGAGCTTTACCTTTTTATCCATTCCGGCTGGTCGCGGTCCGGCGGGGATAATTTAAACGTCGCCTCCATTCTTGAGAAGGGTGGTTCCGCTTCTCGATATTCACCTCCCGGCTTTGGAAATTTTTCTTACGTGTTTCCATTGTGCTATTTACTGTAGAGCCGGTTTGGATTCCCGCTCGAGCGAATGGGCAGATTACCTTTCCGGTTGCCTCGGTCAGATGAGTTTGCCCTCAGCGCCATGGTGTTTCCAAATATTGATTACGTATGGGGCCCGCATCATGTTGGCCGTTTTTGCTTCACCTATTAATCACAAACTCCCGTTTTTAACACCCGGTTTGCATATCCCCATCATTATCCGCGGGGCGCCTTCACCTATGATTGGCACATCTTTAATAATTCTTGTTTTCCCCTCAGGCTATGATTCCCCGTGTCTTGCACCATCGCGGCGGCTTGTCGGCTCGGATGACTTTGGTGGTTTTATATTGGCCCTCGGCCCACAGTGGCCTCTTCTATGCAATGGCGAGTCATGGGCACCTTTTATTGTGGATGTATTATTTTTGATGCTTTTTCTCATGCTTTGTTGCCAAGTTTGTCAACCTCATTTCACGAGATTAATGGGCGTCATGTAACTATTTATGTTCTTATTTTGTCACTTTAATCACGGAATAATATTTGGATTCTCTTGGTTTTATTTAAATTAAATCAATTTAATGTGGATTAGCGAGTGCATTCTTTCTTTTGTGGCAATTTGCTTGCTTAATTCCTCCTGCTCACATTCCTCTATTCTTTTCTTAGCTCCCCTTAGTTTTTTCATCCAGCGCCCTTCTACCATCTCTTGCCTATGTTGCTATGTTTGACGTTTTGTACTCTGGTGCAGCTCACACTCTATATCTTATCTCCCACTCCAGCTTCCCTTTATTTGTCATGGCGTTTTTTTGCTTCTCTCCACCAGCCGGATATCTTCCTCCCGGTCGCCCACGACCTCGATTGCGATATCCTTTTTCATCAGCTTTTCAATCTTCCCTCGCCCTCGGTTCTCCCCTTGCCATCTTTATTTCGTCCGCCGCATCTCGTCATACGCCCTCCTCGCACTTTTGCCTCTTCTTCCCCATCCGTCGTTCCATGGTTGCTCGGTTCGCCCCCCTCGCCGCCTTTTAGTCCCCTAGCTCGGGCGCCCTCATTCTCCTTTCCTTAGCGGCTTTTTTCATCTCAGGGGCCACGGCTTTGAATTAGCGCGACTTATCCTTCTCTCACCCGCGTCGAGATTTTTATCCGTTCGGTCCAAGAGATCGGCTTGCCGGGGGCCACACCATTTTGGCTTCTTCGTTTGCCCTCCCTCGCTGCCCGGTCACTATTCTTCAAGCGTCTTATTTAGTCCGGTCGCTACCCTCTCTTGGACCCTCCTCCGTGGCCCCTTTTCGCGCTAACCCGGAGTCCTGCGCCCCCTATCCTATCGACGGCGGTTCGTTCTTAGTGGCGGCGGTGTTTGCTTCCTTGATCCGGCCCAGACCCAGCTCGGTATGGGACACATTAAAACAAATTAGAGGTAAGCGGCATCTCGAGGGGTTTCTCGGACAGCGGCTTCCGCCGGACGATAAACGTTGGCCGTCACACTCTCGCTATGTCTTTGCATGACTCGAGTCATCACACGGAGGTCTCACGCCGCTTGGGCCTTTAGATTGAAGTTCTCTGCTGGTGGTAGGTTTGGTGTGCATTGCGAGTCCCTTACGAATGGCATCGTCCGAGCCGTCGGATCGGCGATACAGGAAGGGGCGAATGCGGCTATATCAGGCGTCATTCCGGTTGTAGCGGGGTTATCGGCGTTCTTCTCCGCGGCAGCGGTTCTCCATCTTTGCCTTTGACTCCTCCTCACGCCCCATAGGTTGTTCCGGTTTTGTTACATTGTTTTGTTTCATTTAAGTTGTTGTTACACTGCGGGTGCATGTTATTTTCCACCTTTGGAGGTCATCGAGAACTTTATATATCTATTTTATCACGGGTCCACCCCCCCGGGGTGATCAGGCTAGCGATATATATGTATTTTTTCAGGTTGGTCCACCCATGGGGTGATCTTGTTGCTTTCATGTCTACATATATCTATTTTTATCGGTCCACCCTCGATGATCTTGTTGCTTATATATCTATATGTATATTTTTTCATCCGGACCACCCTTGGGGTGATCGCGGCTTCTTTGTTTCATGTTGTTATGGTGTTATTCCGGTGGGGTTGATCCACCTTGAAGATGCGGGGTTTATTAGATTTGTCACCACATGATCTACTCCACACGTGTCCTTTTACTTGTGGGTGGGTTGGTTCCATCCGGATATTTTTTGGGTCTAACCTATGGCCGGGTGCTTGCTTATGGTTTTCTTTGGGGTCCTTAGACATCTGGCACTCAAGTCCGTGATCCGGCTCTAAGCGTGCTCCTTGGCTATGGTTGCGGGCTTATGAGGGGTGGTGACGGTTTCTCATTAGGGTTTTCCTCGAAAACCCGAAGGGCGAGGTTTTTTCATCCCGATGAGAAGGTGTCACCACTAGCCTCGTCTTGTCTTGCCTATGTATTATATTTTTATGAGGGGCTCGGCGTTGTTCCTATGGTCAGCCCCCACCCGACTACATTTTTTGAGCTATGGTAAAATTCTGCTTTGTGATGAATGAAAAGCCCTATCTATCTATCGGCCGGTTTGGTGTGCATTCGCGAGTCCCTTACGAGAATCATTTTATAGAGAAATAGATGTAGCCATGTTTGTGTCTCAACCTACCATTTTCTCTATTCACAAAGCCACATTATTGTAGTGCTAACGAAAGTGTATTACCTATTGCCCTATTTGCACCTTCAAGGGTTGTGGCCATAGTCAATTTTGCATGACCCATAACATGTAGGCCTTGTTAAAAGTCTTGCGTTACTCTGTTTCTTCCATATTCTTCTACCTTCATTTTGCAACTTGAAACAGAAGCTGATGTTAAGTGTTGCATGCATGGAACATTTAAAGTTTAATATTAAGCATAAACATAAGCACTAAGCATAAACATATGGAGTAGCATTCATCATAAAGACAAACCCAACACCTCAAATGCAAATGTTAACGACCATGCTTTCTAAAAAAGGGATTGATCGAGGAAACCAAATAAGGATGGTTATTTTATTCGATGGTGAAGCCCTTTAGAATGGGGATGAGATTGATCCTAATTCAAGGATTGAAGTGCTCTATTACAATCGGATAAATTTTTTGAAGCTCATGATTGCAAACAATTCTTCTAAAGCTAATAATCCATGTACACCCTCACAAAGAACCCCAACCATCATTTCTAAAATCATAGGGAGGGTAATTTACTCCAGCTAAATTTAGTTCTCCAGAACTCATTTACACGGTATGCCGTCTTGCATCAAGAACCCTCCAATAGCAACTTCAGAAGCATCCGTCACAACTTGGGATTGTTTATCCATCTCATGGATTTTCAATACGGGAGCAATTCTCGATGTTCATTTAAGCACAACAAAACTAGGTTCAATATCATCCCAAGGTGGTCACCGGTTTTTGTGATACGTTGAGAGAGGCTATAAAGTTTATCGACCTTAATGTGAACAATTCCACAAAGTTAACAATAGTTTTCTTTGTGGTGCATTCCTTCTAGTTCATGTTACAATGGGCCCGAGTAGGCCATGGAGTTAGATGCAAATGATCCTCTTGGCATTTTGGAAACAAAAGCGAACTTATCAACTAAATGCACTTTGGCAACATGACCAAGAAAATGTAAGTGGTAGCGATTATAAGACAAAGCTTTTGGGTGGGCCGGGGAAGGGATCTACTCTTACAGACAATAAACTTTCCACAATGGATCCACGAGTGGCTCCATCACCGTCTTTTAATTTTCTTTGCCTTAACATATAACTTTTAAGATACAACCAAACAATGGATGGACAAATAAGTTCCTTCACGCTTAGGAAGGAGATAAAATAAATTTCTAGAACCGGTGATTCCTAGTCATTTCGGTCAGGACCCATTGTAGATGAAAGGTAGAAATTCCAAAATATGGAATAGCATGACATGAATGCAACCCTTGTTTATAACGGCACCTGCTGCAAACATATAATGCTTGTCGGTGTATGAAGTAAAAATGAATATAGTTGAGCAGAGTGACTTTGAATGATGACCTTAAAATGCATCCAAATATGGCTTTCATGACATGCAAGTTTTTCAACTCTTGCAAATGTCACCTTAAGTTTGAATGATCCCGTGATTGGCAATACTTAGTGATATGTGCAACTTGAGTCCGGCATAATATTAGAGACTTGTATCACTAATCGACGCAGTAAAATGGGGCCCTCTTACAATTATCTTTGAAACCATGCTTAATGGCACGGATAGAAAGTGCTCCAAGGTGTTTATCGGGGAATATCACGAGGAGATCCAAAAGCTCTGCTCAATTAGATTTGTAGTTATGCCCCATCTTCGGTTATGCCACTGTTCTTTTGCATTTTACACTTGTACATGCCTAACATCTATTGAATCTTATGCTTGTAAAATGGCGGTCAAGATTACACAAAGGTCTTAAGCGGTTAGCATCACTAACCACGCCCATGGAATCTAGCTCTAAACGAGCGTGCATAACTATGTATGTTTGGACTTTTCGATTGGAAATATATTTTTTGCTTTTGCAGCAATGTCACTTCAGCAAAGGCATTAAGAAAGTAGAGTTGAATGAATTCTTCTCCGGTCAACTTTTTGGACAATTCATAGCTCAAAAAGTCTCGAAAACCTCCCGACCTCTCTGTTTATGAAGCTTGACTTCATGTAGAGATTTGTATAATATGTATGTCCTTCCCGACTTTTTTAGATAAGATTTCATACTTCTTTAGCATCGCACTTGCAAAGAACTTATCATTGACACAAGGCATTTCTACGTAAAATGATAAGCCGCAGGGAAGCCACTCACCCAAAATTTACAACACTTGCGGGGAATCGGAACTTCCAACACAGCAGAGACATGATTCTTGTCGGTACGATGTCCAAATATGCACAAAAGACACAACTTGAAATTGTACCACTAACTAAAGTCGACCAGGGGCCTTATCCCGATATTGCTTGGGAAGTTCATGCGATTGGCCTTGCCACAAACTATTCCATCTTAAAAACAACCAAGATAACGCATGGACCAAGAACTACCTGATTTAGCCCAACCTTTGCAAGGATAAGAGATTGAATTTTGAGTATAGGAACCTACCAACTAAAATGGGATATATTCATTAGCCTCCATACTAACCTTCAATGTGAGGTTAAGAGGACTCTTTGCCTGAAGAGTCCTCTATATTTTGAACACAGGGCGGCTCTGGCTGGCGAATAAAAAATTGATGTCAATTTCATTGACATTGGTTTTCTATAAAATGCTCGAGCTAAGGATAAATAACTCACGAAACTCCGTGAACATCTTCCCTCGTAAATCGCGGAAGTCCCGGTATAGTCGGGGACCAAGCTCATAAATCCACGGGCATCCATCACGATTATCAAAACCAACGTCTAACCCCGAACCCACAGGTAAGAAATCACAGCCCACAACACTCTCCATCAGCCCACTCACGAAGGGAAGAACCCGGGAGTTACGCCATGTCGGTCTGAAGTTATGTGGGTCAGATGGCTGGGAAGAAAAGGGAAGATTCAACTGGAAAAGCGGATCGACATTAAGCCAATAGAACGCAAACAAGAAGCCTCCTTTGTAACACTTTCATCAATAGAATACGGCTTCATCATCCATCAAAACCACATACAAAGGCTATAATCATCCCACCATTATGTCACAAACAAGAACACGAAGCCCGGAGTTCTTTACCCGCATTTATAACAACTAATTATTACAACCATAAATCAAAATCCTAGCTCTTTGTAAACCCGATCTTTTTCTTTTTCTATTTTGCTTGGCTCTCCTAGCATCTGTTACCTCGAGCTCCCACTATGGCACCTTTTCGCATTTCAGCCCCCTCCTTTCTCATCCTCTTCCTAGGTTTTGCGGCAATTGCAAGGTGAAGCCCTTTTCATGCTATTAGACAAAATAACTATTTATGTTTCACCCCGACTTTAAGATACACAATCTTATCGGGTCAAACACATCTATTTGATAGTCTGTTAGTCTTTGGCTCTCATATCGCGGGCAATATCGTCGACTCCGAGTCTTTTCAACATTATCTTACAAAGCTTTGCACGAACCCATTTTACACTCTAGCACGGACCTCTTAATTCAAAAACCAAGTTCATTTCGGTGGTAGTTGAATTCTTGCAAAGCTCATATGGGCAAAGGTGTGTACAATATGGCTGCCGGCAATCTCCCATCTATATCACGTGTCAACAAGACATGCGCCACAAACGTCGGAATCATAAGGGCGGAGTTGGCTAAATACAATAATGGACATGACATTTTTTGGTCATTTCCAACAAATCAAAAGCCTAACTCTTGTGTGAACCGCTCTTGCACATCAAAAACGGTTATAGATAGGTGAGAATATTATTCGGATATTGGGTGGCTCACCTTTATTCAATATTTGGGTATACATAATGATCGAAACTCCATCATCTTGAGTAGTTATAGAGCATTTCAATCACGAACTCTGCTTGTTTTACCTTGTGGACAAATATTCTTTGGCATTGGAGTTCTGAGGGCAATCAGTTTGTCAAAACTGAAGCCAATCAATTCAAGCTTCACTCTTGCATATCATCTTACACGTCATACCACAAACAATAAAATTAAGATGTAGAAAGGAATGGACACCTTAGTTTTGTGCTAACTCCCACGGCATAGGAGAGGATAAACTTACGAGCAGGGCAAATAAAGTAGTTCCTCACGGAGTGTGATCAACAAGCTGAGATGCAAAGCCTACCATCTCTGAAGACCAATAAGTACATTATCTTGGGATACCCGCATAAGGTGGCTCGATCACCTCAAGCTCCAAGCCAACCGATCTAGATTCGGAACATCCATGCAAGTAGAAGCTAAAAGGGGTGTGAAGATATGCATAGAGGCGTTATCAATGCGCCTTTCAGGCCCCCATGGTGCGGGAATAGATTTTGAAATCACGATTTACAAATAACCACGAAGCAATAGGGGCAAAACCACTTACTTGGAGGCAAGCTCCTCATTATTCAAAATGGTAAGAAAGCGGGTAATAATCACGACCAATTAGGTCACGCCGTGTCATAGCGAGATAACCGCAGCAATCTTCATTCATAGAAGATGAAGCCGAGGCGAGAGGGAAAGCTATGAAATGCAGCGTCCGAGCAATGGCGGCAAATTTTGGCTGCGGCCATATCAAAAGCTTCTCTCACCCGCAAAGGGAGGGAATTTTTTTTTTTTTTTTTTTCTTCCCACCTGGCTACCTACATTAATTATAATAATGTGCCAACATTAAATATAATGCCAACATTAAATATAAATGCATTAACTTCAATGAGTTACAAATCGATGGCGAGATGAAATCTTCAAATCCAACGGTCCATATCAAAAGCCCCAAATAAGGGGCACCTTCCTTACACCTTCCCTAAAAAATCAAGGGCCCACGATTTCTCCGTGCCGTCGGCCGCCTAGGGATGGGGTGCATGCCCCATCCATGCCCCATGCATGCCCCCCCATCAAATCAAAGGGCCATTGTCGCGACACCTCCCGGAAAATCGGCGGCGGGATGAATCTCTACAAACTTTCACCCCCATAGGACCCATAATATAATTGTATATATATAATATAATAGATATATATATATATATATATATATATATATATATATATATATATATATATATATATATATATATATATATATATATATATATATATATATATATATATATTTATTTACGCTCTGAAAATTTTTCGGCAATAGGAAGTTTTTTGGGCGTATTTTTGGCGTTATTAAGCGTCAAATTTGTGCCGATATCAAACGAAAAATCACGTATTCACGTATAAAAGCGTATCTGATGTTAACCTATCCCTGGTTTTAGAGTTAAACACCTCCAAATGCTAATAGATTAGAAGATTGAATCTTGAAAGTATGTTAAAAACTTGAGGGATGCATGATCAAGGATCTTGGTCGGCTCCATCCCGAATGGAAGAAGACTAGATGTATCGGGGTTTATGCACCTCGGAACGAAGTTTCAATCTTCATAGATTACAAAAGATTTGAAAGGTTAGCGTGAATATAAGGTCTTTGGTCGACTCCATTTCAAATGGAGGGACTAGATATATCGGGTTGAGGCACCCTTCAATCAAATGCTTTCTAAATATCATAAGCGTTGTATGAATCAAATCTTAAGAATAAACATTTGATAAAATCATGAAAAAACATGGATATTTATATTTATTATATTATTACATGGTTTTTTATTAATATTTTATTGTTTACTAGAAAAACAACATGGGCCCGAGCGTCGGAAGGAATTTGAGCGTAAAGTGGGAATGAAAGCTTTGAGAAAAGTTACATGGCGACTTGGCAAGAATGTTACCCCAACAATTGCCACAAATAGTCAATTAGACCCAGTGGACCTAGTCTTCCTAGAGGTGGGGTGGTGTGCATGAAATGAGCGCTTGCCGATGTATGTACCATAAACATGTTTGAATGATTAGTTAACTTTATATCTTGATGTTACTTTTTTTTTGCGGTTGTACTTGGCCAGGCGGTTATATTACAATTGTTAGATGTGCAAAGGACAAATAAAGCGGATGAGAAAGACCATCCTCGACCATGTTGACAAAATATGGTGAATACTGAGCAAATCGATTATACCGGGGCACATGTGGGGGTATTCCAGCGAGGTATAATACTGCGAATCTTATGAACTCGAATCAACTACTCTCATGTACTTGAATCACGATGTCTTAACTAGTTTACTTGTATTTTGTGGGGAATGAGAATGAAGTAGGCTCGAGCGATATATAGATTTTGGGGTTATGTTGTCGTAGAGTAGATGATGTTGATCTTATGAATGTCGTTCATAGAAACCTACAAAAGCCATCAGCTTCCTCGAGTATCCATTCGCATTGATAGAACTTCGTCGTGCAGTGGTGCCAAGATTGGAGGGAATGACAATGTTCATCAAATTGGAATGTACTAGATCGTAGCAGAAGAAAAATCTTCCACCTTTCACTAGTCCATTTGGTCATTACCTTCTGAGATAAAGATGGTAAGAATTCAGTACCATGGCCTAGAGGCAAACCAATTATTTATATGGGGAGCAATTTACATATTAGGGTGGCGTTACATGATTAAAGATAGTGGTCCGGTCTTTGGCTTTGGGATTATATATTATAGCGAATACAAAAGTCAAAGATAATTCTATTTGTTCCTTTAATGCCGTATGTAGGTCCCCGAATATAACTTTCGGACACTTGGCATAAATTGGGCTAAGCGCTGATGGCGCTATGCTCATCTATAGCCCCTAGGATTCCAGATGCGCGGACAATGTCAGGCCCGTTGACTGCGTGAGAACTGCATGTATTGGTGGGTCGCCGGGTTTGTGGAGCGTACAACGGCATTGTGGCTGCACGTGGGGATATCTTGAGCTGCCGGTGGCCAGTTTGTGGGGGCCAGGCAAGGACCAAGGGGTGGGTGTGGGAATATATCATGGTTTATGCTGTGTGTGTTGGTCCATTCGATTGGTCCATTCGATTATCATAGTTTTGGGTAGGATGGGACTTTCATGGATGATAAATCAATTCCATGCTCGATGTTGCTTATGCTTGATCTCATGGCCTCTCGTAGGAAGGTCTTTCATCGAGTGTGTGCCAAATCATTCTTCCATTCGATGCGGGAGCCGGTCATGGAGATGGGGATTGGCTTGTCCATTCATTTCAGGTGCTCATTCATTCCATCAAATCCATTATGATTCCATTTGAATCCATGGGCCCTTCTTTGATGTGACGATGTCCATGATTAGATCCATTCCATTCCATGATGAAATCCATTCCATTTCCATGATGCCATTGGCTGGGCATGTAGATGGGTGTGACGATGTGAGCACATCGAGGATATCCGCCGTTTGGCCATGTGTTTGTGTTTTGAGTGACCAGAATGGTTCGTGTGGAGATCTTGCCTCTTGTAGGCCAGATTAGGTATCTTCAAGCTAATATTAAAGCTTATTGTTACCCAAAAGTTTGTAAAACATGCAACCCATTTGCTTAAGGTCATATGTATGTCTTATATACAAACCACCTATAGAAATTTAATAACAATAATGAGTACATAGTCAAAGGGTGCCACTTCTAAGTTTTCTTAACATATATAATTGTTAGGAGGAATCTTTGGTCCGCAAAGGCAGGGGCCTGCTTTGGCTCACTCCTTCCTCGCGACCGCAAATAATCGACAAGCAAGCAAGCGAGAGCCTTGCTTCTTCGTCGTGACCGCGGAATAATCGACAAGCGAGGCTATCGGGCAAGGTTGAATTACGCCAAAGGCGGAATCAAAAGGCAAACCACGTTTGATACCTTGCGTATGTGAGGATGATTTTTGCGAGATGGAACATGCGTACGGATGGTGGCGACTTCGGAATGGATGCGACATTATAAGCCGTGTTCGCTAGGGTTGAATTAAAGGCTGGCGAAGGTATGTCCAAAATCGAGTTCTTGTGGTTCACTCTTTGCAATATTTTGATGCAAGCTTTCCAAAATGATTTGATTTACTCTGGTTTTGCAGGTTGAAGGCACCTTTGTTGCTTTCAGATTCTTATATCTAATCTTAGTTAAAAACTACGTGGAGCTTCCCTTGTACAAAAGACATGACCTAAGGCTGTTGTTTTGGCTTCTATTTGGGGAATTAGTATATATATATTCCATTTGGTCGATTCATTTGTGTTATAGTATTTTTTAATGCATTTGTTTCTTGCAGCATAGACCTTTGGCTTCTGACATTCGTTGCAATGATTAAGAGCCATTGAGATAGGAGTTTGTCTATTGTCTGCAAGTGATGTGTTTGTTGTGATTCATTCTATGTCTCTATGTTTTGCTTTATTTGACCCATTTAGAGATTTGAAATATCACCTAAGTGTTTTTTGTAGACACTCGTTAGGCTCTCAGCGAATGTCGTGCATAAAGAAATAGAGCTTCCTTTTTGCTTGGAGTTATGTCCATATATACTGTGCTTTGAAACTTGGACAGCAAGTGCTTTTGTCATTTTGACATCTTTACAATAAAATTTGAAAAATTTATGCCTAGGATTATCTTTAGATCTCATTGGAGCTTTCAATGGATACTCTTGCTAGATGAGCTTCGGTTTGCAAGTTATGCCCAAAAACAGTTCTATATCATAAGAGTTTTATATATGAATGAAGTCATCTTTGGCCTCTTCATTGAAATGTGGTATGGGAAATTTTAGAGGTTCTAAAGGAAGTGACAAAGCTTATGATAAAGCTCTTTTATCTTCTGCGCTTCTACAGAGTTGAAAAGGTTCTCATTGCAGACATTTTTTGAATGGGCCTTTAATTCTGTGTACCTCAATTTAAATACCTTTTAACATATCTCGCATGATTAAATGGCTTATGTGAATTTATCTGAAAGTTATTTTAGCAACCAAGCCTGGGTAATTCTTGCCTGCATTACATACCATTCACAGATTATGTTAGATAAACGAACCAGTATATTGGGTCTTCTTACATCCTGAGCAATTCCTTGAGGTAGAAAGGCTCAGATCGACCCTCATCTATAACTTGCTATCCCTCTCCCATCTGGCTGTAGTACATTGAGTACTTCGTTGCCCCAAGTCAAGGCTCATAAAACTACAGTCAATTTTTTTGCATACATGTGTATAAGGCATTTCCAACCACAACATCTGGTTTATATCCACTTTTGTATAATCCCACTGATGTATTTGCTTGCCCTTTCAAGGCGATGCTGGGTCAAACTGAAACATCAAGAATAGTTGCATATGTAAACTCACTGGGTTTAATACCTTTCAAATTCATGCTCTGAAACAACTTTGAGAACTTCACTGCTAAAGCTATTCTGTACATATGCTGCAAGTACCGTGTTCCATGACATCACATCATCATTCATCATTCTGTTAAAGACTTCAAAAGAGGTCAATTACATACTCGAAAGATTGCTGGATATGGTGAATATGAAGATAAGCAATCTACAGAATCTGCTATAGAGACAATGATGATATATGGCATCTAACCAGCAAGGGGAAGAAGACACCTGATGGAAGATTGTAGATTGGACTTTCCATTGGTGTTAGCAACAAAGGAAAATACGATTCGTTAGAAATAAACTGATATAACGCCTTGGGGTTCCAGAAATAGTATGATTAATGGAAGATATCACTGGGAGTTATTTGATGAGACTTCTCACACACATGCAATTAGGATGGATCTAGCATTGTTTCCTGATGCTGGCTGAAAGCTTGTTAGATGAGGTGGCTGTTGCATTTTCACAGGAGTCATGACATGTACCTGCACTTTGCTTTCAAAGGTGGGGTACCTCAATGCGGCGCGCTTTCATCACCTCTATGTAAGATAAGATACTTGATTACATATGGTCAGAGACGGACTTATTGCTACGTCGTTACGGCACCAGATGGAACCATCTTTGATTTTGTTTCACGATTTTTTGTCAAAATCTGGAATATCAGAGGTAATGCCATATTGTCACCACATAAAAAGAACACAAAAGAAATAACACTACACAAAAATTTGAATTAAAATAGTTCTCTGCAAATAACCATTGTAAAAATTGAAGTTACTGAGGGGATAAAATATTTAAAGGTCTCTCTTTTTTTCTCTTTCTTTTTGCCTGCCTGAGTATGATTGGGATGATCTTATATTCTAGGGACTTTGCTAGAACTTGGACTTAAGTATGCGTACTTGGGCTAGAGCGAGGAAGTTGTTTGAGAATGTGTATGGAAGGAATTTCCTGTAACTGGACTCTTATTTGCGCAGGACCCCCGTAACTGGAAGTGCACACTGCCTGGGACCTTATTGGGCAAAGAAGCTCAATAAAAATAAGCTTGAGGCTTTTCAGGTAGCAGCAAGTTAAACTGTGGAAATAGAGAGCAGGATTTAGGTGGCCAAGTGTATTTCTCTGTTCTGTTTTCTCGAGGTGCATTATCAAAGCTGCTGTTCTGTTTTCCAGGCTTCAGAGGTGGCAAATTAACAGGTTGCGTTGATGAGAAGAAAGAACAGGTCTATTTGCAAGGAATCGTGATATTTCAAAGCTGGAGTTTTATTAAAACACTGTATTTCCTGAAAATGAAAAATGGCTGAAGAGATTTGTATGGAATAAATTTCATTTCCGGCAGTTTTAGTCCAAAATGTTGAGATTACATAATCTAGATGCATATTTATTTAGGCAATCTGCATAAACATGCATATCATGAGAGTATAGGTAAATTTGAATCAAAACCATATTGTTCGTATCGGCTGTTAGAGTTGGTTTTGAGTTAACATCTCACGTTTGGCTTTTAGTTAGCAGATCGAGTTCAATTCTAATTAACTCAAAAGACCTATCTTTGCACACATGATTACGTATTACAATCCGATTTTAATTATTTAGCTGTAACTTGATGTGACAAGTTAAATTGCTTGGCAGTATTGATGCGCTTAGTTACTTTGATGATGATGGCTTTTCTGGATAGTTGTTTATTTTTCACTCATCATGTCGCTGTTGGCGTAACGGACGCCTTGGAAGTGGCCTCTTTCGTTAGTTAGTGACTTGACCATAACTTATTATACCGAGAACGATAGACTACAATTCTAGAAAAACTCCGTGAGCTCGTAAGAAGTAACCACATCAAAGCCTTATGTAATGTGTAACTGACGGAGGCTTTCTTAACAATTTGCTTTATCCTAAATCTGGCACATCTCTGCGTCTTGCATGGCATATTTAAAGTACCCACTGGGCATATTTAGAGGATGCAACATTGAAGCTAATTCTAAATATTCCTTTCTCAAAAGCAATTAAAAGCTTTATTAAGAATACATCATAATGCTAGGAAATATTCCTCAATTTTTACAATCTAGACGTGGTGCGTTTGGATACATAGATCCTATTCTGGATGTTCCCCAAATCTGTGAATAGCACTATTGTATACATTCTCACAAATTATATATAGAATGCTCGAGTGGTACCTAGGGTGTAGAGGTGAGTTAAAAGGCGGGGGTAATTTTGACGTGTTCATGTGGTGTCAAGGGAATAAGTCCAAAAAGCCAAATGAAATTTTATATAGAGGGTACATCTACGTTGATAGTTGGCAGTTTATAAGATCAATTTTGAAAATTAGGCAACATATGATATGGAAATGTTAATTGTGAATATAAAGGAATTTAAAACATATGAGTTTATTATCCTTTACACTAATGGGAAGTTTTATGAGGTTAAAGAGTAATGCTACCATGTTCAGTCTATATAAGCTAAACACCTTACGTTAGCATCAATATAATTGTTTAATATTGATTGGATGAGATAACAACGATAGCTCTGACATGTCAATTTCTTCCCATTTGTACGGGCTTTATTTTTTGCTCATTGATATGTGATGCCTCTAGAAGTGACGGAATTGAGATAGAGACAGAAAGTAGGAGAACGGACTTATTGCGAATGAGAACAACAAATATACAATTAAGTCCTTTACACGTGAGATTGTTACATTAACTAGCATACATAATCAGCTACTAGAGTGGTATTCGAGCAAGTGAAGAAGGTAGGGAAGAATCGATGAAGAGAAACGTTATGCGTATTTCGATCCGAAGAAGAACGTGAAGAGCATTACAAAGAAGAGCATATGCATATAGGCGAGTTGTCTAGCGAATTGATAGAACCGCGAGTCTACTTTGCTTAAGATACCCCAATAATAGATGCAAATATGGATGAAATAAATAACTTGCAATCACCAAGTTTAACGGCCGGGCAAATTGCACGATCGGCAAGCTCTGCCTTGTGAGAGTCGGGGAGGAATCTTAAGCGCATTGGCGAAATTTGGGTGGTCTCTTGAGAGCGCCAGTGACATCTGGTGGAACAACCTGATGCAGTAATATAGCCCAGTGAGGCGTGAAGTTAGTGGATGTTGCAAAAGAACATGACATAGTTTATGTTCAAGCTGCATCCATGGTAGACATGTACTTGATTGACCAAGCGGCTAGCGAGCGTAGTTTACCCATTGCGCCTTCGAGATATAATGATATTCTTGGTTCCATAACGAGAATCAAATAGAAAAGAGTTGAAACTCGGATCAGCGGAATCTAACACGGTAGAAAATTGCATGCGCGGCGGTATGAACAGCAATGAATAGAACTTATGTAATGTGCACATGGAATAAGAATTTTCTTCGTAAAATCTGTACTTAACATTGAGAAAAATAGTTTTATTGTAATAATGGAAGATGGATTTACTTCACGCGGGTTACCACCTTGCCCCTCACGGTATTAATTAATTTGTACAACACACGGTTTGGTCACGAGAAGCTAGGCGAATAAACAAGTTGTTACATTTTGATGTACTTGGGTTGATGGCGACCCATTGAACCGTTTCCATCTTCGTTCTGCGATCCGCAGATTATTACCTCTGCGATTACTCCCCTGGGTGGATTGGTTAACGGCGTTGGTTGAGTTTATCCTTACATGCGTAATCCAAAGAGTGCCATTCCAATGGATTGCGGCAGTTGGATGCGGCTCTTAACCAATTAAACCCATTCATCTGACACCGCCCGAACTATGGGAAGTATGGATTATACCCATCGTATACATAGCACAATAGAAGGAGGCTGGTATAATGTGAAATTGCATCTATTAGGGAATGGCATAATACAACGAACCCCATCCACGACCTCGCGTTGCTGGATTACAGGTTGAACCAAGGAGAACCGACGCTGGTGATATCCTTGATCCATGTGCTGACCACTTCCAATGCCCTTTGTTCTTTTCCCCATGGCACGCATTAGGATGGGGCTTGGAAATGAAGGCACAACTTGGCCCTTAATTGCAATGAGTATAGGACAAAGGTTATTGCATGAAGATGGAGTTCTTCCCTTTACTTGATTAGGTGAACTCTGCGGAGAATACCCACAGTAGATATGTATTATTGAGAGTTGAGGATGCCGATGCAGATTATTTTAAAACAGCGGCCATATGAAGAATCTGATATGATGAGATTATTCGGATACGGATACTTGATGATAGAAAATGACATTATGCTTACGCATCATTCTTGGGTTGTAAAGATGGTGTTACGGTACAAATGCTTGACGCACTAGCACTCTCAGGGCGAAGGTGGGTCCTGCCTTATTTTATTCATTGACTGACAAACCGCAGTTGGCCGGTCGGCGCGCTAGGCGGGGACAAAATGCATCAGATGCTCTATGATGGTAGTTGATTGTTTCGCGATTGAACTACAGCGACTAAAGGTTGCTCACGAAGTTCTTTCAGCATTATATCATATGACACATGTTGTAGAGTTCGAAGCTTGAAGATTGCCCCGTACTCCGCCTTGTAGTACTCACCTTACGAGAACTGATATCTGCGTCGATTATGTCGATGAGATCATTCTGGCTTGGTACGCCATGGATCCGTCCTTGAGAGCACAAATTACAAAAGTTCATGATTCATACGTTTCTGAGAGAGATGTTCTTCTGGCATTTCTTCTAACATTACAACTTCCCAAAGCGTGAATCCCCGACGCTATCTTGATTACGAGGTTATGTACAATATAGAAAGAAGAAGTGCAGATGATATGTAGGTAGTGCCGTGCAATCGTTCTTGCTTCACGAACTAGGTGCCATATCACGTGGGCGTTGCATCATTGCCGTCTTTCCCTATCTCTATGGTTATATATATAAAAGAAGTTCGATAGATTGCCAGCTTTAGGGTAGCACAAGATAATAATGGTCTCTGCCGGGTCAATCTTCATCAATAAATAGTGTTCGACCAACTCAACACATGTCATGTACCTCGTTAGCAAATGGAGGGCAAAGGAATAGAAGCGTCTGAATTCTTTCGAAAATATATCATTGGATAAACCTACTAAACCAAATACTTTCACGAGCGAAATGCGGGACTACGTTAATGGGTATACATGCGCCATGGAGGCATAAATGGAGAATAATATCCTATCATATAACCCATAAATATGCATGTGGGAATCATACCCTCGGTTTACCCAAGCCTGGCTGGCTCTTGGATGCGCCATTTCCGCAGCCACTAGATTACGAGTTGGGCTACCTGTATATCCAATATCATGAACAATACGCGTTAATTTTCCGCCTCTTGAGACATACATGTACAACATAGTAGTATCTAGAAACAAGCGACGAGATCACGTAAAACATTGTGGAAAGATCCATGCAACCGATTACCTTAATAGCAGAAGTCGTTTATTATTACCTCGGGTTGGTGAAGCATTTTATTTAAAACCAAATCCTATTGCATGGGCACAGCAGGAGCATGGGATGAAATCCAAACTGTAAACATTTGGAATTTCTTTGGCTTTCCGCCGTGTTTGAAGGCATAAGGACTACTTACTTGGTGCTTGAAAGGTATGGCCCGATTATGGAAGAAGCTTAGCGTCGTTGTCTCACAAGTCACACCTTCGATTTTGGCTACAATGGTCTTACTTGATCAAGCGGCCTCGAAATATGCGGAGTAGATTAGATACCGATGAGCATTGACAGCAGACCAATACTGGAATGATGAAGCGGTTGCATTTAGCAGATCCTCCACCTATTAAATAATATATTAAACCGGCCTTTAACTAACATACCGTGGCTTTGGGATTGCAATTGCATACTCGTCGTAGAAGATATAATGCGCGAATTATCTACATTTAGGTCTTGGCTTTAAATTTAAGGGCTGTGCTTGAGATGTCGGCGCTTAATGAACTACTAATCAATTAGAGGTGTATGCTTATATGAGGCCGAGGATAAAACGGTCAGAGCAACAAGCTTAAATATTTTGTAAATGGCATTTGAGCAGGAAAGCGTTTGTTCTCGAATTGTATATGTTTGTGTCTGGCGGGAACAAGAATATAGTGCTTCATGCGGAACAACGGCCTTGCGGCTCTTCAGCAATACCGAGTGTGAGCGCTCACTTTCGCTTTTCAAATACAGTTGTAGAAAAAAATGTAGGCCTACATTCATTATTAGGCAAGAGATTAGAACATTTGACTTTGCTATTTAAATAGCGATAATTTGGATAGAATTACAATGGCTAATAAGCGGTTATAGAGAGTGTACATAACATTTGCAACATTTGTGTACTTGATTTCTCCCTTTGGAATAGGCACGCTACGCCGCTTAGGAGAATTCCAGGCAAATGCTTTGTCGTTAGGGAGGTGAGCCAAAGCTACTTGTGATCAATCGTCCATAAATCATCTCGTGCAGCAGGCATTCCTACGCGTTCTAAAATTAGGCCCGATGCGAAATGCGGGTGATCACGACTGTCGATGCGTTGATAACTGCCGGGCGGCGGCAATCGGCGGTTTCATTGGGCATATTGCTACGCTTCCAAAGGTAGGCGAAGGCTTCTGTATCCGTCGACATCTTGAAGAATCGAGCCAATGTGAAGCGAGCATTCACATGCTCTATCAACAAGCCACGTCAAAGATTTCCAGCGGCGTCACGCTGGATAAAGTGTACCTTGATAGAAATATTATAGCCACGCGATCTTTATCCCAGTGAAACGAGGATAGAAATCATATCTGACCACCCTTATGCAACATAGGTTTTTAGAAGACAATTTCCGCGTTACGGCATCCCGAACCTGGCGGAACCTTAGTAGGAGCAATATGCCGTGCGCTGACATCTTGACTACGGAAAAGATGCGGTAAAGAATGCAAGAGTCATGATCACATCAATGCATGATAAGTTAAGTAATGGTAAAAGTCCTAGGGTCCTTGGTAGCGTTCAAATGATTGCACATATCCTGTTGAAGCGACTTCTTTTACCAACAGGAAAAATAGACGGATATGTGGACTTATTTCACCATTCAAATAGCATATTCACCTTAATAAATTTTGCCAGGATTAAGCATTGGACCGTGTTGTCCTTGATTCTGCGATACAAATGTCTTTGCACAGTCAATTATAGGCCTCGCGGCGCATCACGAAAGAGGAAAGATGTACTCATCCTCTATCTCAGGATAACACAGCAAACCTCATGAATGTCGTCTACAAAAGAATTACTTTGCCAACTGGCAATTTTTTTGATGCTCATAACACCTGTCAGGTGCTTGCAATTTACGCAATTCTCTTTTTTACAAGATACGTTTGCCTGATCCTTTTCTATATTGTGTGCATCTTCTTTTCCTAACCATTAATTAAGTAGAGTGCGGTGGCTTCTTCAGCGTTATTCGAGATATAGGTACATCAAGAAAAAGAAAAAAAAAAACTCCCGCTTATACGGGAGTAATATATCTTAAGGACTCGTTTACTAACAAACTGGACGTGAGCGATCACCATGGGAATGCTTGCAACTATTGTATATATCTGAAATATGTTTCTGTCATTTCTCTGCTAACGCCTATTTTCTTCAACCACTAATTTAGAACAAAAGCTACTAGCATTATTTAGATAAAATTATGGCCCAAAAAAATCTCCATTCTCTGCCGTGTGATAGATAATGCTGTCGATCACCATTGCATTCACGTCATTCATTTTTTTAATAAATAGCACCTTCGCCATGTCACATTTCTAGCCAGGTCAGAAAGCTATTGTGTGGGTGAAGCCCATCCGAAGCAAAAACCCGCGGCTGTCATTGGATGTGAAAAATGAATAGACAATGAAAAACATTCAATAAATAACATACATATAGAGGTCGTGATTATTCGTAATACGGTGACCCCATCAAAAACCCAAAACCCGGCCAGTATCATTGGATATAAAAATAAGACCTCGACCAACATTCAATAAACCTGCTCATATGCCGGTCTAGTGGTCAAGCTATTGGTAATGGGTGACCCCATCCAAAACCAAATTACGGCTGTATTGGATACAATCAGGAAAACAAAATCAAAAAGAACATCCATCCCAGCGATAGCGAGTTTAAATGCGATAGCTATTGTTAATGGTTGACCCCATGCAATGCCAAAACCCGAAACGTCGCCGGATGCAAAATAAATAAAATAAATGATGACAATGGTAACATTGTGAATCCATAGTAGTCGGTTATACTTCCCTATATCATACGGGCACAAAACAAATAGCAATTATGCGAGTTCAACTCACTGCATGTTATTTCCATTCAAGGTTGTCGAGGTGAGAACTATTGACTTGGCACCAAGTACGCGGTAGGGTTGGAAGAAAATGTTGCGGTAGTAAGGCATAAATAAAGTATCTTGTAACGATAGTCTTTAGGCTCATGCCTTGACATACACCTACTTTACAAGTTTTTTAACTTATTTAATTCTTTGGGCTCATGCCCCTCATATAGCAGATTTTAACAAAATATTTTTTGCATTGACATTTTGACATCTTAGCTAAGTATTTGCATCTTTGCGGTTTAATGAACAAGCGACCCCAACATTTTGGAACCATTTCTCTACTTTTCATTAACTTCTTCTTCTTCTTCTTCTTCTTCTTCTTCTTCCTTATGTGTGTGCTTCTTCTTCTTCTGTGTTGCTAGCGCTGCTGCTTCCTTGTGATTCTTGGAATTGAATTCTTCTGCCTCTTGGAATAGAGATTGCCTCAATGGAAAATAAATGTGTATTATCTTCAATGTAATAGCTTTGGTGCCAACATGGGCACTATTTAGATTGGATTTATTAAATCACTTAAATTGTATGGCTGCAGAACTCTCAATGTATGTATCAATCATATTTAAATACGGCGTCTGTGGTAGGCAAGTGGATGTGAGACCACATCCAAGCGTCTTTGGATTAAAGCGACATCGAAGGTCATTCGCGGATAAGCGGTCAGAATACATTGAGCCCGGTATGGGTACATTGGGCACAACGCATAATAAAGTACAATGGAAATGAAGATGAAACGAGAATCACGATGACGGAAGATGGCGACAATGCCCTATGGGCTGACTTCATGGAAGTTGAGGGAACCCATAAGCGAACATATTAGATGCATTTGGCCCAATCTTGACAACGACCTAGATAGCCGATATAGTACTTCTTGATGGTCGCCCAGAGATCCTGCGTTTATTGGAGGAAGCGCATAAAGCATTATATCCGGTGCAAGCATATCTGGTGGCGACATCTTTATTGATATTAAACCTTCCAAACCAAATTCAAATGGAGCAAATACGGGTATTGCGAACTTTGTTGCGATGAAGTCTGATTGCAATCACTTGACTTATTAGATTTAGCAGATTGAATGTATGTATACGTAAAGGTGCATTTATCTGAGTTAATACAGAAAAATACTCACAAGGGAACACCATACTTAAAATTATGAGAAATAAAAAATATATTGGCTGACTCTTTGGTTAGGCTACCATAAGATTCGCGCTTGTCAAATGATTGCATGATATATTATCGGATGACATCTGCAAAAGACAGTATGCCTAAATGTGGTGCCTCTGGGTACAATCAGGATGCCAAAGGGAAAGGCAGTCGGAATGAAGGGTGTTTAATACTTTCCGTCCACCTTTGGCTATTGTTTCGATGTGAGTCTCGGCTTTTGATTTGGGTGTGCGCTAATGCGTCCCGGTATTAATGTACTCCGGCGTAGTTACGTATTTTGACTGTGGAAACATATTGATGAAACATGTAGCGAATTTGGAAGTCTGGAGATTAGGGTTAGCGGATGGTGTGTATCCCTTATGGGCGTCAATCGGCAGCGTATTCAACTTGCGGCGATAGTGTTGATCAACTATGAATTTACCGCAGGTAGTTACTCGCGAAGACTAGCCATTTAATGGTAGTACTGTAGTTCCCGGAACCGAAGAAAGCGAAAAGTCTAGATCCATATCGAAAATAATAGTTATTGATGAGCTTTTGACATTGTGGGTGAGGTGGTGGAGAGTATCTCAAGAAGAACCGTGCTGAGCGAAAGATTTACAGCAAAACAATCTTAATGTGGACAACGGCGGTGCTTTGGTTTGTATGAACTCTGGACTCCAAATTAATGCGGATATCGGCATGTATCACTTGTATGAGTTTGAGCAGGTTGAACTCTAAGCCGGTCCGCTGACATTGCACAAATGTCTGTAGGCTTCAAGAGATATCTACCAATGGAAAATGTCGACTTAGATCACATTAGAGTCCAAGAAGAAAAACAGTACCTTGAAGAGAGCCTCCCAAAAGGTTGAAGCAATGAGGGTGGAACGTTATGTGGGATGCGGCGGAGAATGGTTAAGGAATGAAGTGGAAAGCATCCTTCTTCCTTCTACCCTATTGGGCCAATTGAAGATCCATCATCTTCTTGATCCCATGCACATCTTTAAAAAGCGTTTAGAACGTCCTGTTTGGAGGCATGTCGCGGACGTGGGACGGTCGCGACGCAGGGGAAGTCTACAAGAAGGCTGGATCAAAATCTAAAGCATGGTTAAATGTAGAAGGAATAAAGGCCACCAAAATTAGGTTGGATGGGTGCCTAGAAATGTATATGAAACCCGTTAAAGCGATCAAGGCAATAAAGACTCCCCGGCAAGGATATATACATTAGATTCGCGTAATTGTTTCTCTAACGAAGGGAGTTAAGCGGGTTGAAATCATGATTGGCGTAAGATGTTCGCGATTTGTTATGCCTATTATTCACGAGAATTAGATCTCGGCAAACCCGGTCCACCTAAATTGCAATATGTCTCCTGTCGAGGTTTTCCAGGTTAAAATGCGGATTTAGAAAACACTACGTCTTTGAACTCTCCTTAACTTTTTCTTTCTTAAAGGCATTATTTGGGTAGTTACAAGGAAGGAGGCTCAGGCAAATGAAATTGCGGACGCTATGCGGGAACTAAAGGTGCGTTGAGGAGGCATGGCTGTAACTGAGAGAAAAGAATTCCCAACAAGTTTACGGACATACCGACTCACTTGCTACTGAAATGCATTTAGTGGGCGAAGTAGAACTACCCGAGCACAACAAATCCTAGATGGATGTTTTTTATAGAGCGGCTTTCACGAGAAGGTCCTCCAAGGACCCGTGCACGTCGAGAAGGCAAGGCGGAGGGTTGCATGGCGAGGTTGGTTATACGAGTCATTATTCTATGTCACGAGGTTCTTGGCGATCTACACCCCAATGCTCCCGCGATTATGGGCCGTGAACCTCAACTATAAAGTGGAGAAGTTCGAAGGAAGACCCGCGAAGAAATTGTTCGCGCACACTAGAAGAGCAGGCAAAAGTCAATAAGTTTCTCATCACAACTCCACTGCGTCACGGCGTACTTGTCGCGGAAGCGTCGTTATAGACATCGTTAAGCGACCTCTAGAGCGTCGTTAAGCGGCGTGCAATGCGTCTTAAAAAGCGGCGTCTGTTCCTTTAAAGTCATGGCCCGGCTTTCATTTTCCCATTTCTTTTTATGATTTGGAAGGAGGTATTGCGAGCGATCCTGGGATCACAGTTTTTCATTCTGATTATTGTAGGGAGTTTTTCTTTGTTGCTTTTGGGATACATAGCCATAAGGAAGGTATGCTTGGCCTTGAACGGTCGGGGAGGAGATGAGGATTCAAGCGAGAGATATATGAACATCTTCTAGAAGTAAGGCTACAATCATGGATTTATACACTTTATTGTATTTTATCTATTTCTAATCTATAGCTTGGTGTAAGACGCGAGGGCATGAAGGAAGGGGAATCCTCATTGGCCTCCTCCGCACCGAAGATGAGGACTATGAAACAACGATCCATCGGATAGAAAGGTATTAAGTATATGATTGGTGAGAAGGCAAACCTGCAAATTACTTGCTACAGGAACCCGGTGAAACGCTAGCGCAGTGAGGGTGCTTCTTGAAAGATGGTCGAGTTTAAGGAAAACACCACAGGAAAAAGCGGCATTAACATGATGATACTAAGCGTCGACATGGTGGCGCCCGGACATACTTGACATGGGCTATGGTTCAAGGGGATGGACAAGTGGAGGACTTCGATGAAACCTGCAATAGCTTTCGAGGAGAATTATCTTTGAATTGTCCAAGTGATCTTTTGTTCAATAAACCTATATTTTCCCCGTACATTATTGTATTTTCTTGTTGATACATATGCATAGACATGATCTGAAGGATTAGCAGAAGATATTTTGCATTCTTACATTTAATATACGCCTTCTTGATTCGATTTGCCATTTGAACTGAGGTTTACTGCGACATTTCGACTTTAGTTGAACCGGCAGAGATTATTTGTGGTTTTATGGACTCTCTGTAAGCTCTTTCTACAAATAGGACACTTCCATGGTATTCTAAATCTTTCAAATGCACATTCTTAGAAGTTTGTGATGGGCCGATGCGACTTCACCTTGACCCCCAATTTTGGTCTCCGGGTTGTTTTGGTTATGCACGGAAGTGTTGTTTTATGCCAAAAACAACACGCAAAATGACCCCAAAAGAAGAAGTCCCGCGTGGCCCGTTTATCCGGATTTGCACAAAGAGGCGGTGGTTTTTGGCAAAAATTCCTTTAGTAGTTTTCAGCGGCTTTGTTAGCAATACGTAGCGCTTGA